>CM022769.1:27024734-27044734 GCA_012411365.1 Ameiurus melas | reverse complement strand
GACACAAATTACCCGAGACAAACCTTTATATATATAAAAAAAAAATAAAAAAAAAAATCATATTCTGGGGTAAATAATGTTATCAGATTTGAGGGTAACGGGAGGGTTAGCCAGCTAGCCACCACATTATGCTGTGTTTAAACTTTTTTATTTATTTATTTCTTTTTTAACACGTCGGAACCTCCGCTCACCATGGGAAAGGGCAAAGTTTAAGCGAAGACGGGTGAGTGTGGGAACAAGATAAGGATGGACATTCATCTGGTGTGTACTTTATACCTAGGGAGACAGCAAGCCCAGGCCCATGCCAGCATCCCTGTGATTAGGTCAAAACTCTGCCCAACATTCCCCTGGAAAGTTAGAACACCAAGCTAGCCTAATGGTCAAAGATCCCATGCTGGGGAGCAGCCCTGCCCCCATCACAAGACCCGATGGATTGCTTACAGGAACAGGTTATACCTGATGGAGCGTGCTGGGGCGACCTGCACCACGCTGCTTCATTGTTGCTAGGGGAGATGGATGATAGCCTCATGGCTGTACACTGTGCAACCACAGAAGACTGGTCTGACTTAGTGGAGGAGTCCATTGACCTCACTTACGACGACGATAATGATGTTGACAGTGAGCCTTTTATCCCCTGCAAACAGTCTGCAAAGCCTGTGATGTTTAAAAAGTGAGGGTGGCGGTCCAGACGGGCCACCACGACTCAGAATGGACCTGTACAATGTCCGTCAAAAAGTAGCCGAAATCTTCAGGGTCAGCATTTGTCTGGATCGACATGGAAGGCAATGGATTCGTCCACTTACAGAACCCCTCATGGCATCCCGCCTCCTCCCCACCCAGAAGAGCTCCAATTTACTCTCACTAGCACACAGCAGGGCCCAGTTCCGATCAAAAGCCGAGGGTTGCAAAGATGTTGCAAAGAGCCCAGTTGGGGAAAAAAAATCTTATAAGTGACATGCAAGTTGACATGCACACACCACAAGGGCATGCGTACCCATTCCACACAAGGAACGGCAGCACCCTGGACCCTGTTTTGGGGAACATGGAGCCATGATATTTGCACTGTGGCAAGTTGGTCAATGCTGCGCACATTTGTAAGGTTTTAAAGACATGATGTGTCATAGGCTCTCTCCGTCCTCACGAACAAACACTTCAGGTAGTGGTCTTCCAGGAAAGATCGTCCAGCAAAATGGGAATCACAATATCCCGTAGGGAGATACTGGAATCAAATTTTTCAAAGAGGACTTTAGGTTCTGACTGTATTCTGGCAGAATGAAATATTGCTTCGTGGGGGACAGTGTGAAGGGTCATGTCCTGTAGTGAGATACCTCCCTGATGCTACCAGATAACCGGGATTACCGTTATGAGCTACAGCTATAAAAATCTTCTTTTTTAAAGCTGTAAAAAAACATATCGGTTTACCTCTACAGCGCCGGACCATCTCCTGACGGGCTCCAATAGTGCCTAGTATGGCTTCCTCCAGACGGGCTTTCATGTCCTGAGACTTCTTAAACGTCAGACTGTTGATCCGCTCCAGAGCCTTCTTCCCCTGAGCACACATAACACGTAAAGCCACAAGCCGACCAAACCCACAACACGAACAGGGGAATGATTAATGCTAACTGTTTCCTACTGTATCGCCCGCATTGGATAAAATATATATAAAAGAACAGCATTAACGGAATAAGAACAGATTTTTACGTAGTAAGAAGAGGTAAGAGTTTTACATAAAGTATCTGTGAAGTTTAACAATTGCTCTTAGACTTCAATTATAAGTGAGTTCCAAGTCCCCAGGTGCAGTACCTTGTACTCAAAGCAGGAGATGGTGAGGTGGAGAAGGTCAAGCAGTCGGTTGATGTGCAGCACAGACAGCTCAGAGAGCCAGCGCTCCAGCAAGGCTGCATCAGCATTCTTCAACACCCACAGAACACACACCAGGAGAGTCCTGCTGCACTCAGCGGAGAGCGCGCTGCACGGACGACCCGCCTAAATACACACACACACACACACACACACACACACACACACACACACACAAACGAACATGTAATTGTTTTACATTTTGTTGTCACCAGTTTACACACAAGCAACGCAGAGGCTGGTCCATCTCGTGTTCTCACTCCTTTCTGGAAAAAGGGACCCTTTTCGGCAAGTCGCAAAGGATGCTCTTATCAGTGCATAGACCCGCGCGACTCTCATCTCCCCTTCATATGCAAGTCATTAACTGAACACTGTGGAACTGTGAAAGTACTCGCTATCTCACCCGTGAAAAACAAGGGTTCAAGGTCAAGCCATCTAGTGGCACAGAGTGGTACTGCTGACAGAAAAAGATGTGCCATTAAAAATTGGTACTCTGGTGGACAGGAAATTCAAAACAGCCCCAAAACAAGAATGTATATCCCACAGAGCTTAAAGTTTACAGACAGGATTGTGGCTCACCAGTGAGGACAGCACGAAGGGACTGACTTTGGTATACGGTAGTGGTGAGCCGGCGATCGCCATAGCAATGGAAGAATTAATGGTGCTGTTCTCTGGATCGCCATCATCGAGGACCGCAGAAGTGTGGCGTACACGCTGAGGCGAGGGGTCTACAGGAAAAATTAACAAACAACAAAAGGAATAAATAATAAATAGATTAAAAAAAAAAAGACATAAAACAGCAGGTAATAATTTTGTTTGGCTCACCGGTGAAATCATGGAGTTGGGATAGCGTCTCCGTGACGATGGGAATGAGTGGGAGATAGAGCTGAGCGATATGGGCTCGAACCTGTGGGTCGGTGTAGCGTGGGTCTGCATCATGACTGCACAGGAGAGAGTGCACCGCACTGATCGCCTTCTTGTGCAGGAAGAACATGCTGCTGGAGTGACAGTGAATTAGGTTAGTGTGATGCGTGTGTGTGTGTGTGAGTGTGTGTGTGTGTGACGATTGTGTGAAATGTGTGTCTTACCCTTCTCCATCAGGTTCCAGGATAAGGGCGAGCTCGGACAGCAGTAAGCCAGACAGGAAATGCTGCTGGCGAAAGGGCACGGACAGCTCGAACATACTGACTACACCCTGATCCTGCACCGGACACGAGAATGCTGAACTCTGGAAACGAGAGAGAGAGAGAGAAAGAAAGAGGGAAACTTTCATAGTCTGTCAGAACAGTAGGAGGATCTTAATTCATAGTCATCAGCAACACACGTGTTATTGTTTGCACAAATAAAATGGATGCTGCTGTTTTTTGGTGTGACGTCACTGGAGGAAGGAGAGTCTGGACCTCAGAATAATAATTAGCTAATCTGCACCTGAGCCACACGTTTCTTTCTTCACTATTCAGCCCTCCTCCCCAACCACTAATGACGTGACCACATTCTGTGATAAGAGTAGCTAAATCTGCCAATCCTTCCCTCCTACACTACACAATCACTCTTCCCTGAACACCTGTTCCTCCTCTTTCTACAGAAGACACGCTGCAGATGATCCTGTCTAGCAATCCTTCCACCAACCCGCTGGATCCCAACTCTCACCCGATGCTGCAAACTATCTAGCAAGACCCCCTTCCTGCAATCACTTCCACTGTGAATGACATCACGGCTGCACCCTCACTAACAGAGTGCCCTGCTCTGGACTAAGCTCCCTTTGAGACGCAGTCGTCTAGCCATCACAATTTGGCCCTTGTCAAAGTCGCTCAGGTCCTTACGCTTGCCCATTTTCCCTACTTCCAACAAGTCAACTTTGAGAACGGACTGTTCACTTGCTTCCTACTGTATACCCCACCCCTCGTCAGGGGGAAAGGTGTTAAGGGAAGAGTGATTGTGTAGTGTAGATCCTGCTGTAACGAGATCAGTCATAACTCCGTAATTAGGACACTGGCCTTCTGATAGGAAAGTTTAAATAAGGCCCTTGAGCAAGGCCCTTAACCCTCAACTAACAAACAGATAACTGTAGGTCGCTCTGGATAAGGGTGTCTGCCAAACGCCATAAACGGAAATGTAAATAATCTATGTTAATCGCATCACCTGTCAGTGGTTTTAATGTTATGGCTAATCAGGGCATAGGTATGATTTAAAAGCTACAACTGCATCCAACTTGCTATTGGAAATGCATTTAAATTGCTAAATTCATTCTGATTAAAATAACACTGAGCTGTTTCTGTGTGCGCGTGTACACACACACACACACACACACACGTTATCCCACACCACTAGTTGGATTATAGCAGTGCATTGCCAGGTTCTTTATGCTCTACTGGATTCAGATCTGGTGACTAGGGACTCCACCGAAGTGCACTAGACTCACTGTCCTGTTCATGGAACCAGTTTGAGACGACTAGCGCTTGGTGACGCAGCGTATCAGAAGCAGCCATTCGAAGATTTTGGCCATAAAGGGACACGCATGTTCAACAACGATACTCGGATATACTGCGGCATTCAACTGATTGGTATTATGGGGCCCGCTTTGTGCCAGTAAACGTTCCCCACACCATTACATCACCACCAGCAGCCTCTTGAAAACTGTTGACACAAGGCAGGTTGGGTCCATGAATTCACACTGCGGACACCGAATTCCGACCCTACCCACCTGCGGGTCGGAACGGAAATCATGGTTCCTCACACCAGGTAACATTGGTCCAATCTTCCATTGTACAGTTCGGTGAGTCGGTGCCCACTGCAGTCTCAGGTTCCTGTTGTTGGAGGACAGCTGAGGTGATCTTGGTTGTAGCCCAATCTGCTTCATGGATGGAGCATTTTGTGCGTTCTGAGATGCTTTTCAGATCGACATGGTTGTAAAGAGTGGTTATGTGGGTTACCGTAGCCCTCCTGTCAGCTCTGTGCCAACTCCAGAGACTGCCGTGTGAAAATTAGCAGGTTCAAACCAGCCCACCTGGCACCAACAACCATTCAAAGCCACAGAGATCACGGTTTGGTTTTTTTCCAACCGTGAATTTTGAACATTAACCTGGCTGATGGCTTGAATTGAGAATATCTTAATTGAAACGTTCATCACTCCGTCACTGATCCGTAAAATCACTCAGCACGGTTGCCAGATTTGCAGCTCCACGATTGGGACATACATATAAAATGAATCATTGCCGTTTGCTGGCTAGTGTCAACACGTGGTAAAGGAGTGTTTCTACGTACCTGAGATGTGGTAGAGGAGGTTGAAGGTGATGGAGAGGATGGAGGGCTGAAGGCAGCACATGGCAGGTTGAGAGTGACGTAGTGCTCGTGACTGCACACTATACGCATGAAGTCCAGCCTCAAAGCCATCAGAGAGCTTGGGTTCTGTGTTGTGTGCAGTTTATTGGCAATCTAACCCCACACACACACACACACACACACACACACACACACACACGTTGTTCAGATATACCATCAATAAGAACACAAGAATGAATGTTTCATGCGCGTGCTTTGTGGTATGCACCTGTTTATAGTAGGTACGGATGAGGTTAAACACAAATCCCCGATCAAGGAGAGACAGCAGGTCATTGAGGAAGAAGGCCAGGCTGCTGTTTAATCTTTCCACAAGCTCAACATCCTGAAACACACACACAGCGTTTACACAGAGGCGATTCCTGCTTCTTCACTGGACTGGGATTAGAAATGAGATCTTGCCTGTAAAGCTTCATCTACAAACTCTACCTTGTGGTGTCTGCTGGCGATATCTGCACTGATGGCACATACCAAGGCAGCGATGTCGTCCACAAAACGGTCCAGAAAACGCTGACGCCGCGGCACGTCCAGCTTGGAAGTAAGGAAAAGGTGATGAGTCATACTCTTCACCTGAGAGAGAGAGAGAGAGAGAGAGAGAATAAAAAACAAAAAACCCAAACGTGTGCACAGTTAATAAATGCATTCCCCTGATGATTTGTGTAGATTTCTGTTTTCCAAAAACAAAGATAAACCAGGCTTTGATAATCAGATAAACATCACTGCAACACCATATCAGATAAAACAATACCACCATGAAATGGAGCACATTGATGCTGACACATCATTACCTGAGGAAAGCAAAGTGGCTGACTTCTTCAACTAACTACAGTACATTCTCAACAGTGAGATTCGGTGAGTTAATGATACAGACACCAACATCCAGCATAAAGCCAAGACAGCAGGAGCCCCAGGCTAAACCACTGGTGATTTAAATTTCATTCTTTAACACTCTTTAAAATTCCAAAACTTGGCCTTCATAGAGTGTGAGAGAGAGAGAGAGAGAGAGAGAGAGAGAGAGAGAAACCTACCATGAGCTGGAAGAAAAACCAGGCTTGCTGCAGCGCTGCCTCTCTCACTGTGCTGGTGCTCACCACCCACTGCAGAGCCAGCTCCTCATGCAACAGCTGGGCAGAGAGAGCACTAATTAATGCAGACGCACTTGCACACATACAACAGAATCCATGCACCCTCTCCACATGCACACATACATACCCCCGTGTCAGCGCGCACTTAGTGACATGAAAGAAATGAGGAGATGAACAAGAGATATGAAAAAAAAAAAAAAAAAAATTTTTTTTCTTTGGGTTTTTTTTAAAAGGGAAAAAGGGGGGTTTGTCAAAAACGACAAAAGTTAGGTTCCCTCCTCTTTCTTTTTTTTGTGCGGTGTATAAAAAAAAAAAAAAGAGAGAGAAAAAAAAAAAAAAAAAAAAAAAAAAAAAAAAAAAAAAAAGAAAAACAAAAAAAAAAAAAAAAAAAAAAAAAAAAAAAAAAACCCCAACAAAAGGGAGGGACCCTCCCTGGGGGGGGCAAAAAGGGGAAAAAAAGGAGGGGGGGCCGGGGGGCGGGGGGGGGGGGGGGGGGCCGCCCCCCCGGGCGCGCGGGGGGGGGGAAGTCAACTGAAAAAGTTATTAGGTTAAGAAAATAATCATATGTATGTAGATAGAAGATTAGCAGAGACCTGCTGATCCAAATATCTACTTCCATCTACTTTTTCAAATGTTAGTGTAGATTTTTATCAACTACATGTACAGCGCATCCGGAGAGTTTTCACGGCGCTTCACTTCTCCCACATTCTGTTACGTTACAGTCGTATTCCATTTATTATTTTCCTCAAAATTCTACAAACAATTCCCCATAGTGACAACGTGAAAGAAGTTCGTTTGAAATCTGTGCAAATTTATTAAAAATATAAAACAAAAAAAGCACATGCACGTAAATATGAACAGCCTTTGCTCAATACTTTGTTGAAGCACCTTTGGTACCAATTACAGCCTCAGGTCCTTTTGAGAACGATGCTACAAGCTTGGCACACCTATTTTTGGGCAGTTTCTCCCATTCTTCTTTGCAGGACCTCTCGAGCTCCATCAGGTTGGATGGGGAACGTCGGTGCACAGCCATTTTCAGATCTCTCCAGAGATGTTCAGTCGAGTTCGAGTCTGATCTCTGGCTGGGACACTCGAGGACATTCGCAGAGTTGTTCCTGTAGCACTCCTTTGTTATCTTGGCTGTGTGCTTAGGGTCGTTGTCCTGTTGGAAGATGAACCTTCGCCACAGTCTGAGGTCCAGAGCGCTCTGGAGCAGGTTTTAATCAAGGATGTCTCTGTACATTGCTGCACTCATCTTTCCCTCGATCCTGACTAGTCTCCCAGTTCCTGGCGCTGAAAAAAGATCCGTACAGAATGATGCTGCCACCACCATGCTTCACTGTAGGGATGGTATTGGCCTGATTGGTGGAGTGCTGCAGAGATGGTTGTTCTTCTGGAAGGTTCTCTTCTCTCCACAGAGACACGCTGAAGCTCTGTCAGAGTGACCATCGGGTTTTTGGTCACCTCCCTGACTAAGGCCCTTCTCCCCCGATCGCTCGGTTTGGCCACGTTGCCAGCTCTAGGGAGAGTCCTGCTGATTCCAAACTTCTTCTACTTATGGACGATGGAGGCCACTGTGCTCATTGGGACCTTCAACGCTGCAGAAATGTTTCTGTACCCTTCCCCAGATCTGTGCCTCGATACAGTCCTGTCTCAGAGGTCTACAGACAGTTCCTTGGACTTCATGGCTTGGTTTGTGCTCTGACATGCATTGTTAACTGTGGGACCTTCATATAGACAGGTGTGTGCCTTTCCAAATCATGTCCAATCCACTGAATGTACCACAGGTGGACTCCAATCGAGTTGTAGAAACATCTGAAGGATGATCAGTGGGAACAGGGCAAAGGGTGTGAATACTTATGAACATGTGCTTCTTTTGTTTTTTATTTTTACTAAATTTGCACAGATTTCAAACGAACTTCTTTCACGTCGTCATTATGGAGAATCGTTTGTGGAATTTTGAGGAAAATAATGAATGGAATCCATTTTGGAATACGACTGTAACGTAACAGAATGTGGGAGAAGTGAAGCGCCGTGAAAACTCTCCGGATGCGCTGTAAGGTTTATATGATGAGTTCATCACATGATCTGAAGAAAATAATTGGAAAATTGCATTCACACTTAAAAACAATTTATTTTAATCCTCACACATTTCTAATTGTCTTGGCTCGATATAGAATGGGCGGATTTCTATATTATTAGACCACTGTATGTTGACCGACTAAACGAACACAGTGCAAGATAAAGAGCACTGAAAGAAAGAATAGGGATGAGAAGGCGGTAAAGAAGAGCAGATTTGACTGGACATGGAGACAAATACAACCCCCACCCATACCCCTCCCCACACACGCACACACGCACGCACACACATAATCAGCAGACGAATAGTATGGGGTAAAATTGGGTATAGGATTGTATGATTAAGAGGGGATGATATAGGGGTATTTTTAATAGAGCACTAAGGCGTAAATGTAGTAAAGGATTTACAGAAGACTGAAGCACTTACATTAGAGTGGACATACTCTGTGTCCATAAGATAATACCAGGATAATAGGGGATGGTAAGACAATGGTGGGGTGGATGATGGGGTACAAGTATTTAATTTGGACAATAATGGATATCAATGGAGTTCTAAAGTATTAATAGGACAATGGAGGGGTGATGATGGGGGTATATGATATTAATAGGACAATGGAGGGGTGATGATGGGGGTATATGATATTAATAGGACAATGGAGGGGTGATGATGGGGGTATATGATATTAATAGGACAATGGAGGGGTGATGATGGGGGTATATGATATTAATAGGACAATGGTGGGGTGATGATGGGGGTATATGATATTAATAGGACAATGGTGGGGTGATGGGGGTATATGATATTAATAGGACAATGGTGGGGTGATGATGGGGGTATATGATATTAATAGGACAATTGGGGGGTGATGATGGGGGTATAGATATTAGGACAATGGTGGGGTGATGGGGGGTATATGATATTAATAGGACAATGGTGGGGTGATGATGGGGGTATATGATATTAATAGGACAATGGGGGGTGATGATGGGGTATATGATAATAGGGACAATGGAGGGGTGATGATGGGGGATATGATATTAATAGGACAATGGTGGGGTGATGATGGGGGTATATGATATTAATAGGACAATGGTAGGGGTGATGATGGGGGTATATGATATTAATAGGACAATGGTGGGGTGATGATGGGGGTATATGATATTAATAGGACAATGGTGGGGTGATACTTGTGTATAGGGTAAGTATCAGCACCTGCTTTAGCTCACAGCTGGAGTTGGGGTTCCGACGGAGCACAGCTCTAGAGCCCCCAGGAGCGTAAGAAGAGTTTACCCAGGAGTGAGAGCGGTCTATTCCCTGCTTAATCACCAGTCACAAACACAAACATACAGCGGCACACGAGACACAGTCAGCTGGATACTCATCAGTAAGTGAGGGGAAAAAGCAGAAACTGGACTTGTATGAACAGGCTGCAGGCATTTAGGAGAAGGCATATAGAGGAGGGTTATAAGTTATAAAATCTTCAACATAGTCCCACACAGGAAGTAACTGAACCACATTCAGAAGTCAGCACAGGAAGAGTCTGTTCCTTTCATCCCACATAAACAGGAAACGCAATGGGAGGGCAGGAGTTGTCAACTTTATACAGGAAAAAAACTGACAAAAGAGCCTTTGTGCATTAAATCTATGTTCCTAAAAGAACAATTTGGAATTTAGAATAAGAAATTACTGAAGGGGCCTTGGGGAGAAGAGAGAAAGATGCCCACCTTGCTGCCAATGATCCTCTTTACTTCATCATCAGGTGAGGTAGGTGTGGACGCCAGGTCAGGGTTAGAGTTGCTGATGCTCTTGGAGCGGGACAGGAGCAGACTGCTGGGGCGGGCAGTTGCCCTGGACAACGTTGCATATTGGATAGGAAGCTCATAGGAAGATCCACTCACTGTGCAAAAAAGTGGGGTGTTAACGGCCTTCCACCTTTCAAAACCTGTCCACGTATGTTTACTTGCCCTAGGACTACTCAGGTGGTCAATTTCTGTACATCTGTAGGAACACTGCTGCAGCTGTGCTTCAGGCTGTTTACACAATGACGATGTTTTAGCTTGCACTGGGGGTCATGGAATTTTTTTGTATAGGATAAAAAATTAATTATCTGAGACTTGGCAAAGCCAAGTAAAAAAAAAAAAATAAGGGCGGACCAATCAGATCCACTTTCCCCCCCATGTATATCTATGTAACGTTCCTTTAAAGGCAACACAGTGGATATAAAAAGTCTACCACAGAACACCATGAAGACCATCATCAACAAGTGCAGAAAATGGAGCACCGCAGTGACATCACCACGAACAGGATGTCCCTCCAAAATTTATAGAAGGAGAAGACAAAAAATTTCCAGGGAGGCTGCCAAGAGACCTACGGCAACATTAAAGGAGCTGCAGGAACATCTGACAAGCACTGATTACGCTCTCATATTCTTCACAGGTCTTTGCTATGGGATAAGGGTGGGCTAGACAGAAGCCTGACAGAAAAAAACAACTAATTCAGCCCAAACCATATGAGAAAATGTGTTATTGTCTGATGAGACCAATTCCAAAAGGTATAATAGTTACAAAAGATATGTTTGGTGGAAAAATAAATAAATAATGCACATGCTGAAGCATGGTGGTGGTAGCATCGTGCTTTAGGGCTGCTTTTCTTCAGCCTGAAATGGGGCTTTTATCAGGGTGGAGGGAATCATGGATAGCTACAAATATAGCACAACAACAAACCAAAGCATACATCCAAATCAACAAAGGAATGGTGTAACCAAAAGATGACCAGTGGTATTGAATGACCCCGCCACAGCAGACCTGAGTCCAACTAAAAATCTGTGGGGTGACCTGAAGCGGGCTGTGCGCAGGAGATAGTGGGAAATATTGCTGCTCTGAGTGGTGTAATAAATTCAAAAGGTGCTTCAACAAAGTATTCGTTTAAGGGTTTGCACACGTATGCAACTAGGTTATTGTACGTTTATTTATTTTTCTTTTTTCCCCCCCTAAAAAAGTTCCTGAATGTTTTTCACTTTATTTATATACTTTTCACGTTAAATATGGAAAAAGAACTGACGTGATTTATCTTCGTGCCATTCTTTTACTTCACAAAACCCTTCCAGTTTAACAGGGGTGTGCAGAGTTTGTATATCCACTGTAAATCTTATCCCAATGACTAGAGTTCAGTGTGCTAGCACAATCTGGTCAGATGGCTCACCAGTAGGGGGTGTCACAGGCTCAGTGGTGGGCAGATGGAAGCAGTAGTGAATATAAGAAGCCAACAGACTGTTGCGGCCATGCTGATCTTGGTTCCCTTCCAGATTCTTATGAATTTGGTTGACCAGGAGTGCCATAGCCTCGAAGGCTGCACGGCCCAAGTTCACTGTAGAGGGGGTTGGAGGTCGGAATGAGTTTAGGAAGAAAAACTAACAGTGTGATGACATGTAAAGAAATATGAGGGATTAAAGGAGTGAGCACCGATCTGGCCGGCGATGACAGGAGGGTGGACGATGAGGAGGATGAGTTTGTTCAGAAGCTGGTGCAGGAAGCGCACACAGGTATCCAACAGTGCTGACTTCAGGGCTGCCATGGTGGCTTTCAGCTCAGCCTCCACATTGGCCTCAGTGATGATCACATCCTTCAGTCGGAACGGGAAAGAGTACTCCTCTAAGACATACACCAGGGTGAAGAACTTATCCAGGTATGGGTCCTACACACACACACACACACACACACACACACAGACATTATGTAAGAGTTTCATTTCATCCCAGAGAACTTGTCCTGTGTAAGTGCATATGTTGCCATTTATATTTGATACCTGAGTGTGGACAGAGGAAGCAGCGGTCACCTCTACGTTGAACACTCCTTTGTGATTGTCCACCCACTTCATTCCTGGAAGCTGTACCTAAAACACACACAACCAACCACACACACAGTGGCAAGAAAAAGTATGTGAACCTTTTGGAATTTCATGGTTTTCTGAATAAATTTGTCATAAAATGTGATCTGATCTTGATCTAAGTCAGGGGTATTGACAAATATAATGTGTCTAAAATAATAACACAAAATAAATTCTGATCTTTCATGTCTTTATTGAGAACAACCAAAAAAACCTCATAGTGCTTGTGGTAAAAGTATGTGAACCCTGGAGGTAATGACCTCAAAAAATTTTTTGCCCTGTAACCCGGAGTCTGGATAAGAAAATGAGTTTGGAGGTGTGGACTACAGCGACTTTGACTGATAAAAACCCCTCAAACTTTTGGGTTTGCTCTGCACAAGAAACACACGCTTATGTGAGCCATGTCTACCGCAAAAGAGCTTTCAGAGGATCTACAATCAGGATCAGTTGATTTACATAAAGCTGGCAAGGGTCACAAAGTGATTTCAAAGACTTTAGAACTTCACCAGTCTACAGTTTGGCAAACATTCTACACATGGAGACACTTTGGGACTGTTGCTACTCCACCAAGAATTGGGCGTCCAGTCAAAATGACACCAAGAGCACAACGAAGACTCATCAGTGAGGTAAAGAAACAACCCTGAATCACAGCCAAAGATTTGAAGGCATCATTGGAACTGGCTAACATCTCTGTTCATGAGTCTACAATACACAAAACATTGAACAAGCAGGGTATCTACTGCAGGACACCACGAAGGAAGCCACTGCTTACTAAAAAGAACATTTCTGCACGCCTGAAGTCTGTAAAAGAGCACAGTGACACTCCACAGCGGTACGGGCAAAATGTTCTGTGGACTGATGAAACTAAGATTGAACTATTTGGAAAAACCACACAGCACTACATCTGGTGTAGAAAGGGCACGGCGTATCATCATGAAAACATCATCCTAACCGTAAAGTTCGGTGGAGGAAACATCATGATTTGGGCCTGCTTTGCTGCATCAGGGCGTGGCCAGCTTGTAGTCATTGAGGTGAAGATGAATTCCCAAGACAATTCTTCAGGATAATGTGAGAACGTCTGTACGTCTGTTGAAACTGTGTAGAAGTTGGGTGATGCAACAGGACAACGACCCAAAACACCAGAGCGAGTCCACAACAGAACGACTTCAGAAAAACTAAATCCACCTTTTGGAGTGTCCGAGTCAGAGTCCAGACCTCAACCCAATAGAGATGCTGTGGAATGACTTGAAGAGAGACATACACATGAGACGTCCAAAGAATATGACCGAGTTAAAGCAGTTCTGCAGGAAGAATGGGCTCAAATTCCTCCTGAACGATGTGGAGGTCTGATCCACAGCTACAGGAAGTGCCTGGTTGAGGTTATTGCAGTCAAGGGGCGGGGTCAACCAGTTATTAATTCTAAGGGTTCACTTACTTTTTCCACTACCATTTTGAATGTTGAATGAGAGTCTTCAATAAAGACATGAGGGATCAGAATTTATTAATGTGTTATTATTTTAGACACATTATATTGGTCAATACCCCTGACTTACATGAAGATCAGATCACATTTTATGACAAATTTATTCAGAAGATCATGAAATTCCAAAAGGTTCACATACTTTTTCTTGTCACTGTACATACATACCAACCCACATCTTACTTACATTCAGACCAAAGATAAAAATGACCCTGAACCAACATTCTTACATCAGGGGTGAGGACGGAGTAGCTGGCTGGGGGTTTCTCCACGGACACAGGCAGGCTGAAGGATCCTGTGCGCAGACGGCCATGCTGCATCAGAGGAATCCACTGTGGAGAAGAGCACAGTCTCTCATAACCTCACCATATCAACAGTTTAACTTTATAGACCTACAGACCACACTGAAACTATTGGAACGGCAAGGCATTTGTTTTTTGAACCCCATAGAGATCAAAAGATGAATATGAGAAGAGTTTAGAATTTCAGATTGGACTTCTTGGTATTTATATGTAGACGTGTTAAACGACATGGAACACAGCACAATTTGTAGGCGAGCAAAAATACTGACAGGGTGTTTCTTGTTGCCCAGGTGTGACCTGTTAGATTGACTGTTTAAACAATGAACAGCTCTGAACATCTACTCTTGGTTTTGGCCTTCAGTTTCACCTGTGAACACTGCATGTGTTGTTAAAAACCAACAAGAAGATCAGTGAGCTGTCTGTGGGAGAAAAGCAAGCCTGAGAGAAGAGGGAAAATCAACCGGAGGCATTGCACAAATATAAGGCATAGTCAATATAACAATTTAGTATTTGCTGAAAAAGATAGAAACCACACTGGTGTACTGAGCATCCAGACACCCGACAGGCTGTGAAACCCCCCCAAAAACAACAGTGAGTGACATAAACTACCTTCACGGGGCAGAGGTGAAGGTATCACAATCCAGCGTTCGAAGAAGTCTTGGAGAGCAGAAATATAGAGGCCATACCACAAGAGGAGAACCACTAATCAGCAGTAAGAAAGAATCAGAAAGCCAGAATGAAAGAAATAAAGAGACGAGCCACAAACGTTCTGGAGCCATGTACATTTACCAAAGTGGTAGAAAGGCCAAAGTGTGGAGAAAGAAAGGATCTGCTCATGATCCCAAACATCTGTGAAACATGGTGGAGGTAGTGTCATGGCTGCTTCTGGGACAGGCTCATTAATCTTTATTGATGATGTAACTCATGAGAGTAACAGCGGAAAGGATTACAGAAACAATCTGTCCTCCAATTAAAGAGAAATGTATCCAAATGAATCGGGAGGAACTTCATCATGCAGCAAGACAACGATCCGTCTCAAAGCCAAAGGTCTTTGGTGTATAAACAAATTAACTGGTCTTCCCGTTCCAATAGCTTCAGAGTTCACTGTATAACATACGTGGTACACCAACATGTCTGAGAAAACCATTATTTGGGCTTTGCTCATGAAGCTGTGGTCACGGGAAGGCAAGAACGAGCTCTTACAGTGTAGCCCACAGGCGTCTCGAGCGGAGTGTTCTGTTTGGGTTGACAACTGATGTGGTAGAAGGTGAACAGCAGGTGGTGGTTGTCAGTGAGGTTAGCAGGAATTTTCATCTTCACCTCCTCATAGAATTCAGGAGCCCTGGGAAAAGAAAGTGTACAAACTGGTGTGTGAGAAACAGAGAGGATAAAAGCTCCAATACTTCATTCATTCATTCATCTTCAGTAATCACTTCAGGGCTCTCACTTATCATGGTAGATCACTGGTGTGTATGCCTCTTTGTTGAACTCTGCACAGCTGGATTTTCCAAATATGACCTGTTTCAGGAAAAAAAAAAAGAAGAAATATCAAGACACCTAATGCTGAAACCAGCACATTCATCCAGCACTACACTTTTCTAAAAACAAAATAGCAGATGCTATCAAGAGTATTTCTGCTGACAATGTAACTCGGCACATCTCAGCACGGACTAGTCAAGACTTAAATCTAGAGCTACGTGAACACAGCTTCTACAACTTCTAGAGCAGCCCTCTGGTTTATGTCCCCGATTGAGTCGGTCTGTAACTCTGCCAAACCCAGGCATTTCTAATCATTCAAGTTCACATAACTCTGCTCTGCTAAATCTTTGAAACAATTCAAACCGCATGTAAAGGGGTTTTCTGAACTCTCTAGTACCACATGTTGCACGTTGCTTATAGTGATTTGTTCAGTGAAAAATATATCATTTGAGTGCAATGCAAAACCGTCTCGACATGTCTCAGAGTGTGTGGTCATATCGGGAAGCTGTGCTCCAGGAGCAGCGGTAAATTCAGATCTAAACAAGATGGAACAAGACTATGAAAGCCTAGTTACTGCCAGACCTGGTGCTCAAAACAGTATATTCAATCCATGATAAAGTGCAAGGACGTGTAGGACGAGAGCAGGAAAGCGGTGTCCATGGACATGTGAAGCGTGCAGACAGACAGCGCTCTCTGTGCGAGAGCACATCTCCTTGGCTAGCACTCAGAGGTGATGCGTGCAATCTTTGTTTGCTCCCGCTCAGCCGAGCCAAAACTCCGCTCACAACTGAAGTTGATCTACGGCCGTTGGTACTGTACGTGCTCCAAAACATTGCAAAACAGAGTCCTCCACTCTTACAAGTGCACTAATTATGCCAAATCCTTTCCACTATAATTACACATTTAAATAAGAACAACAGAATATCCGAACACGTCGACGGTCACTGTTTGATGGTTAGACGTCGGCTATAGACGCCGAGCTCCAGAAACAACAACGTAATCACACGATACTGAACTCAACTCACAGTTTCAAAATCAAAAACTCCACACGCACTCTTGGGTCTGTAGAGTTCCTGATGAGCACGACGTAGTGCACTACACTGGGTGGTCAGAACTTTCTCTGACTTTTATAGTGCACTTAGACAGGGAGGATTAAGCCGACAGTAAAAGTCTAGTTCTCATAAGAAAACACTGAAATTGTCTGATTGAGCCTTCTCATTCGATGCATCACTGTGTGTTTGCGTGTCTGTGTGTATATTAGTGTGTATGTGTATATGTGTGTGTGTGTATTTTATATATATATATATATATGGTAAATGGCGCACTTGTATAACGCTTTTATCCAAAGCACTTTACACTGGTTCTCATTCTCACACACACCCCAATGGTAGCAGAGCTGGCATGCAAGGTGCTAACTTGCCATCGCGAGCAACTTGGGTTCAGTGTCTTGCCCAAGGACACTTCAGCATGTGGGCCGGGAATCAAACCGCCAACCCTACGATTAGTGGACAACCCGCTCTACCACCTGAGCCACAGCCGCCCCATATATTTTATTTTATTTATATATATATATATATGTATGTATGTGTGTGTATATATAAATATGTGTGTGTGTGTGTGTATCTGTGTGTGTGGACTCACAGGCATGGCTTGGTTGGGATCCTCTCCTGCCATGAACTGCACCTTTACGGCAATGTTCCGTACAGAACCCTGTCTACTGCTGAAGTTTAGACTCTGGGGATATACATACAGCAGATTCCTACACAGAGAGAGAGAGAGAGAGAGAAAGAAAACATATCATAAACCTACAGGTTAACAGAGGATCTTCTCACAGGTCACGTAAACACCAAAGTAACTGAGTGAGCAGTGCTCATCTACGTCTTCGGCCGGAGCAAGACGGCGGTGTACTGTACCTTCTGTTAATCAACTACTAATAAATCCTACTTCTAGAAAATGAAGAACAGAATGTGCATCAGGTGAGTTTTGCATTTCAAAAAAAAAGAGAAAAGTTTTTAATCAATTTCTGATTAAAGTCACCGCATTTATCACGATCACTTTATCAGTTATTTACGATTACGTATCATGATCATTATTATATCGTAACTGTACAATGCGATCGTATTATGGTTTTGTGTAAATACAAAAAGCCAGACAATAACTTTCTGGATATTACCGAACACATAATAACCGTGTTATATCCGTCAATCCCGCCGTGTTTTCCCAGAGCCACACCCGACCCGGAAACTCTCGGAGCTGAAAGAAAACCTGGCGTTTTCCCCACCACGACTTTGTTGTGCCGTTCATGTGCGTTCAACTCGTAAATGCGATATCTCTGACATGAACTGAAGCACCCAGATGAACGATACGCCCATCAGCAGCTTGTTAATTAGGATCAGGTGTATTAATAAAGGGTGGGACTGGCAGTGCACCAAAGAAAAACGGTAAGTTGGACCCCTATGAAAGCACCGTTAACACGGAGTCACTGATCATGTCTGCATGTAGCAGGACACTGAATTGTTGCTGGGGTGCTTTTTTGGGCACGACCCAAAGTAAAGATGATGAAACAATATGAAAGAGGGTGACCTCCTACCTCCTACCTTTCAACTTTTCACCAAATTAAACAGTGAGCAGGTGATTAGGGCATGTCCACTGGACTCCCCGTGTGCACTCGGTACGAGCTCATACAAAGTTCAAAACGTAGAAAAGAAAAAAAAAACAAAAACCCTGCTGTATTTATCATGTGTTTGAAATGAATCTTCACACCAGTGTGCGCTTGTACAAACAAGCCAGCGAGTTATTTTTGGCAGGCACACAGCAGCTAGGCAATACAGAGCATGACCTTCGCCTGGACTGAAGTCAAGGTCATGTACACAGACAGAAACAGGAGGGAAAAAAAAAAAATAAAAAAAAAAAAAGAGAGAGAGAGAGACATATTCGGTCAGCGTGATTGGTCCTACGCTCAACTCCACACTCCCCACGAGCTGTATAAGAGCTGGTGAGACCCACCATTAACCACCTGAAGAGCGAACGACGACGAGTGCTGATCTCACTTCCACATCGAATACGCCTTCCAATGGAGCCACGCACAGTGTTACCCAACTTCAGCACATGGGCGTGTCTGTGCATGTGGGTCTGCGGGGTGTCTTCTTCACCCGCGATGCCACGGACCGAGGCAAAGGTCGAGCTAGTGCACGACGTGAATGTGCTGATGTACGGCGTGCTGCAATTCAGCGAGTCCCTGCACCACGTGTACCAGAACACCGAGGCCAAGCTGCAGCGCATCACCCGGGCCATCACAGACACCGAGAGCCTCGTGCAGCGTCTGAGCCAGGACACCGAACAGAGCATCCGCTCCAAGCGCCAGATCAAAGACAGCCTCGGCGTCATCCAGGTGAGGACACACCACTACACACGCCTCAGAGCACTATGGGAACTCACATAGTGGGAACAGAGAAGATAACGGTTGCTTGTGCTTACTGGGATATTAAACACAGAGAATTGCTTTTTTTCTGACCTCAGTCTTAACAGTAACCAACATACCTGCACACACACACACACACACACACACACACACACACACACAGAGAAAAACCTTTAACAATAGCTGAGCATGGAGCATGTGTCAGGTGCAGGCGTCAGGATTGGTTGGAAAAGAGCATGAAGACTCAACAGCTGTTGTCTTTTATTTTTTTCTCCCTTGTGTAGGCCGAGACGACTGCACTGCAAGCCCAGGCTCAACAAACCAGAGGACTGGTCTACAAGGTGGAGCAAGGAGACGCGGTGCTCAAGCGAAAACTGACCAATCTGGAGGAAACCTTGAAAAGATTCACCCCTGTCAGGATCAGAGCACTGAAGGTGTGTATCCACAGCATCTCAAATCCCGTCCGTGTTCACTGTACCAAGCCCTGTACCCTGGAGGCCTTGGGTTTCACAACAGTACCTGCTCAAAACCGCAGCGTGATTCAAAGTCAACCGAACCTTTCGCATTTCCACTGCGCTCGCGTTATACGGACTTAAAAATATCGTGATAAATAAGTGAAACGTCCAGAGCAGTGAGGTTTGTACATATTGTAATGGTAAAAGTATACAACCGAAAAAGGTCGGCCGCCTGGTGGACTGTAATCACCATCATGAACGTTTCAGGTTTGCAGCTTCGGAAACAGCCTTAAACAAGATCAATGGTTTTCTTCACTAATGACCTGAAAACATCTCTCTCTCTCTCTCTCTCATGACAGGAGATCAGCCAGAAGCACAGCACCCTTCTGCACGACCTGGTGAGCTGGACTGAGACACAGAAACGGCAGCTGGAGCACCAGAACCAGCAGCTGGCGGAGTTACAGAGTCGGACGAGCAGGAGCGTCTAAGCTTCCTTTCCTTTCCCGCTACTCTTCTCAGTACATGAACAATTCTCTCTCAAGCCTGGTTCCAGCACGTGTCGCGCTGGAAAAGCGATCAACAGAAACTCTGGCCTTTACGAACACTCCCAAGGT
>CM022769.1:26809734-27014734 GCA_012411365.1 Ameiurus melas | reverse complement strand
TTCCTCAACAGAGTGAAAATCAGAGGAGACAAAAGAGATTATTAGAGAGACCTGCTACTAATATAAAATTTGGGGAAGGGGGGGAAGACATGGTAGAATGCGACGGGCGTGGCTTCCGGTTGGTTCGGTTAATGAATGTCAGAGTTCAAAGCACATACACAACTGTCAATCATTCCCAATTCACAAGTCGCCTCATCTCTCACTTTTTTATAGGGGGGCTTGAGGGAGAAGGGGGGGGGGGGGTATTTGGTAAGGGGAGGGGTGGGTAGTGGGCTGTAGTTAGACCTATTTTCCTGCACTCTCTCTAGGTTACAACAGCATGGCGTGCAGAAGTATTCACCCTTGTGTGAACCATTCCACATTTTGCAGTGAAACAGAGTTGCAGGGGAATTTTATGTCACGAATCTACACAAATATCCAATAACACTGAAAATACAAATCAATATAGCCCATTATTATTTACAGTTAATTTTTATTTTTTTTTAATGTAAAAAGTTGTGATTGCATAAGTATTTATACCCTCAATGCTGATGCAAAAAAAAACAACAACCTGGTGGAACAGATGCCATCACGTAATTAGTGAAACAGCATCAAACTGGGCGCAATTAAAGTGTCACAAGATCTCAGCCCTTGTACACAGCTGTATGAAGTTCATTTGTGTTTACAATGGCTGTTCGAACTACGGCATCGATTTAATGTGGCTCTCCCCAAATGCCCTGTACTACATACAGGCTTGCATAATTATTCACCCCCTACACAGACCCTGAGCAATATTTTTTTCCAGAACCTCGTTTTGATAGATCCTTGGTCCTCATGATGCTATTTGCTCAGGTATGTTTTCTACCAACTCTGGGTTCTTCCAGGAACAGGGCTGTTAACACAGAGATCATATGACACTTGAATCACACACAGATTGATGCCTTTTCACTAATTACATGGCTTCTGATGGCATCTGGTTCCTAATTTAGTTGGGGGTTTTTTTAAGGGTTTTTTATAAATAATAATTAGCAATACTGATTTGTATTTTCAGTGTTATTCAGCTGGAGAGTGAGATGGGCGTCTCATTTAAAACGAACACCAAAATATAAATGTGCCTTCGCTTCTCAGAACCGATCTCCTCGCTTACCTACCCAAAAAAAAACCAGCACAGAAATAAAGTGAAATGTGTTCATGTATCTTAATGAACACTTCCTAAAGTCTCTATAGACGACATCACAGCCTCTTACCTGGTCATCCGAGCGGTCAACGGCTGCAGCCTCGTCCAGTTCAAACGTTTGTCTAACCAGGCCTCTTCGCTTCTCCCTTCGCCGCTCGGTGTTGTGGGAACTCTGTATGGTACTGTAGCATTGGTATCTAAGACAGAAAATGTTGTAACGTAATAATTACTTCTAAAGTACGGGTCGAAAAACGACCATATTCCCGAGTCCCAAAGGACCGCCGCCTTCCATGAGGTTCCTCGAATTACTCCAGCATTAGTCTCCTTTCTTCCACATAAGTAAGTTAATAGACCATCATCCCACTCACTTTCTCTGGATAATGAGCCAGTCTTCAGTGTAGACCCCAAGCGCATCTCTCACTCTGGGATCCAGTGTACTGCAGACACAGAACAACTCGGCGTCGAACACGGCTACTGCGAGTGCTCATAATAATCGACTGAATGCTGTAAGCAGGGAATCTCATCCACAACGAGCAGCTGATCTGATTACTATTACACACGAGTACCCTGTGGGCCTGTGTATATATTAAAAGGGCTCACTCTTCATCAGGCAGGGCTGGTTCCAGTGTCGCGCACTCTCTCTCCTGCAGCACAAGCTCCAGGTCGTCAGCGGGGAACTCCAGGAGTTGTCTGAGAGGCCCAGACTCAGGGTTAGGGGCATGACTGCTCACATACTCCTCATAGTCGACCGGCTCCACCACCTCCGTGAGGGGCACCTAACACACACACACACACACACACAAATCTGAACTCTACAACAAATGAGGGAGTAGTGCAGAAGTGGTGTGGGCAGAAGTGAAAACAATTACTGTTTGTGATAAGTGCCACTTCCCTTTTCTACTTCATTTCATAAATCTTGTGGCCTGCTTTCATGGGAAGTAAAATCACTCCGATGTGAAATCCGAGAGGGTACTGTAAAGGTGGAAAGTGACTAAGGCAAAAAAAAAAACCCACAAGATTACACAATGATTCAAGCAATGTCCTGAGATGGTGGTAATGCTTGCAGAGCGTTCGTCCCGGGATGTCTGTACCCGGAATTATCTTGAGATTAAGTCAGTTTTTTGGGTTGGTTTTTTTTACTACCTATTAAGGATGTAACGATTCACACAATTCGAATTCAACACATGGTATGATACGATACAGTGAAATCAACACTAGTATTTCATTTTCCATACATCAGAAATAAACATCAGCTTTCCTGATATTTACTATTAACACAGTCTCCTCTGAAAATATGAGAACAGCAAGGTCAAGTCTGGGTTTTGTCCCCCCCGCTACACGTTGAAGACATTTGGGTTTGTGTTTTATGCCAAGCAGGGGATATGTAACCGAAGATTAAAGTCTTATTTTACTTTAAAACGGTATCGGTTCCAATACGTTTTCCCACCTAAAGACTGGGTGGTCTGCCACCGAAGGTGCCGCGTTCTAGGTTGTCTCACACATCTAGATGTAAATATGGCGAAATGAAAGTTGAAATTCTGATCCATCGTCTCGGGTTCATGTTCTGATCTCAAACGCAAACATCTTCAATGTATAACGAAGACGTCAGAATGGAACCTTGCAGTCCCAATACTTTCGGAGGGGACGATCGATAAAAATGTGTGCCGGTCATTAACCACGTACATGATTTTCCCATGCTTTTTTATTTTGCATCAATATTCTAATTATGAGAAACTAAAACTACATATAGTCGTAGTTCCTGTTCTCACAGCTATAAACAGCCGTTCCCAACCCCCCCCCCTTCCCCTCCCCCGCCCTCTTAACAAGGTACTTTCATGTTTTAATAAGACAAAATTGGCTGTTTGTCACGCTCCTGAGAAACAGCAATGTGTAGAAACAAACAGGAGACATGAGGAGTCCTTGTAAAAATGCTAAATAAACAACTTCGTGCAGAAAACTTCATCGTATCATGGACTACGTTTACACGGAAAGCAGTAATCTAATTATTGACCTTATTCTGAATAAGACAATATTGTGATTAAAGTGTTTACATGAGCTGCTTTTAAAATATTCCTTTCATGTTCAGGTTTTATATGTTACAGGACATAGATGGATTAACATCACGCGTGTCATGATTCCCCCGCATGCGCGCTGCTTCTTCCGGGTTGACGTCATGTCTTCGTCCCGTCTCGTCATGGATCACGAGCGTTGTGGAATTGTCCGCAGCTGTTAGCGGTTTGGAGCTAATCAGACTGGGGGCATATATACCGGGAGCCGTGCTACACACGGCGCGGGTAACTGAATGTAGATAAATGTAAACTTAGATATCGCTAAACTTAAGAGTGTTTCTGTTCCATGCCATGTTCCATAGTTCATGTTCCATGTCATAGTCTCGGTCTAGGCTAGTTACAAAAGAAAAAAAAATTTTTTAAAAGTTTGTTACTTAGAAAAAATAGATGTGTAGACCTATATATAGATGGATATCGAGAGCCTTCGAACAGACATAGGGAATGTCTCCATGCTATGTTCTGTTTCTTGTTCACAGTTATAGTCCATGCCTTGGTTTGTGTTTAGGGTACAGAGTTAGTGTGTAGCATAGCTTAGCTTAGTTCATGGTGTATGTCATGTGTTTTGTTTCTTTGTTTAAATAAAAGGTCTCATCTGCACTGCGACTGCATCCTGCCTGCTTCCTGCCGTCACGCCCCGTGACAACACGTCATCACGTCCCCGCGCCACGCCGTCCGACGTCCCTCCAGAATTTCACATAACATACAGTCGGTCTTCATTACGGTTCCGTATACAGTTTTGGGTGTTGTTATTTTTAATTTTACGAACGCTTCAAGTGCAGTTAATTGTTTGTCATGCTGTACGTGCAAACAGACGACTGCTTGAAGCCGTGGGCTGCGTCCCAAACCGCGTATTTACCAAAATACATGCATTTCTTCTACTATATAGCAGGTAAGTATGCGGTTTGGGACGCAGCCGCGGTCTGCTGTTTGCCGTAAAACGGTTGAGCGCTGCTGTGTGTGCGCATGTCCTGTCTCACAATGCGGCGAAAACTCTCACACAACGTTAATAGTGTGTACGTGTCTGTAACGCACGTCGATAATGCGACTGAAACAGGAATACCCCACACGTCTTAATTCCATCTGTGTTTACTTCGAGCTAGTTTCTTAATTGTTGCGGTCATAATCTGGTTAAAATCAGATTATTATTGTCCGTGTAAAGGTACTGAATGATTACACACAGCTTCTTCTGTTCATCTGGAGCATCTGCTGTACAGATCCCTGCACAAGCTGTTACTATAGAAATGAGAAACCTACGTGAAATTGGCACCCAACGCCACCGCAAAACGTCGGCAGAAGATTCTCAATCGCTTGCTCCGTTTGTGCTGGTGTGTGTGGATAAAAGCTTCGTTTGTGCTGCTTCCGTTTATAAAATATTAGTCACTGAATTATAGGCACAGATCTCCTTGGAGTGAGAACACTTTCAGAGTCGAATCGCCGAAGACTTTGTCAAGACAAATCATATCGTCATTTGTTCAATAAACAATTGTCTTTACTTCATTCCCTGGTCTCTCGTGATTAAACTTTTCATCTATTCACAAGGAGGATCGTCTGCTCCACTTCACTGCCACCACTAGGTGTAAGTGACACGCTGTTCAAGATGCTCTTTACAAATTAGTGTTGTTAGTATAGGAAAAGTCGATATAGTTACTAAATCAAAATTCTGGTCAGTGTAAGTACAATGTTTTAACACGGTCAGTTAGAATATTATTAGTTAACCTCAATCATAATGGTACAACATTCAAGAGAGCTAAGATCATCACTGACCACGTTTACATGGACAGCAGTAATCTAATTAGTGACCTTACTCTGATTAAGATAATAATGTGATTAAGGTGTGTACATGAGTCACTTTTAGAATGCTCCCGTCGTGTTCCCGTTTTACGTGTTATAGATCATAATTAGATTAAGAGCCCGCGTCATTACGTCACCGCGCCACGCCGTCCGACGTCCCTCCAGAATTTCACGTATCAACATGCAGTTGGTCTTCGTTATGTGACCGTATACAGTTTTGGGTGTTTATATTTGATTTTTTTACGACCGCTTTAAGTGCAGTTAATTATTTGTCATGCTGTACGTGCTAATAGACGACTGCTAGAAGCCGTGGGCTGCGTCTCAAACCGCAGAGATACATGTATTTTTCCCCACTGCAGGCCTATAGTAGGCAAATATGCGGATTGGGACGCGGCTGAACTCTCTTGTTCGCCGTAAGATGTTGAGCGCTGCCGTGTGTGATCGTGTCCTGTCGCAAAATGCGGTGAAAACTCTCACACAACGTAATAATGTGATTAAGGTGTGTACTATGTCTTTAACATCAATAACTGTGTACTATGTCTGTAATATCAATAATGCGACTAAAACATTAGTGATTAGTGTTTGCTTCGAGTATGACCTTAATCAGTTTAGAAGGTACATTAAATTAGACGGTAAGTAAAAATAGCTGTTTACATGGTAGTTTCTTAATCAAAGTACGGTCCTAATCGGGTTAAGAGTGGATTATTGTTGTCCATGTAAACGCACTGAACGTCGGGATTGATGGTGTTTGAACTCAAGTCTTGGTTTGAAGACAGATAGTGGCTTGTATTAAATACCAGATATTACCTTGGTATTAAGTGTTTTTAAGTTTAAGTTTTTAAAGGTGCATTATTTGCGTCAAAGGATGTTTGATAGTACACAGTAATTACATTTCACAAGTAAAATCATTTTGGTTTAAATCATCGTGTCATTTAAGTCATTAAGTCTCCACATACTTATATATATATATATATATATATACTGCTCAAAAAAATAAAGGGAACACTTGGAGTTATATTGTGCTGTTTAAGTGTTCGCTTTATTTTTTTGAGCAGTATATAAATACACACACACACACACACACACACACGGCCTATATATTTATAAACAGATTATGGTGTGTGCATTTATTTATGACAGTCGCAAAAACAAAGCTTTTATCTGCACAAACGGAGCACAAACGATTGAGAGTATTTGGAGTGAACTCGGAGTGTGGTGGGGTGGGGGGTGGGGGGGGCTGAGTGACCCCAGAATGACTTATAAATATTCTTTTAATATCTCCAGAACCGAAGCAGCACAAACGACTGAAACTATTTTGCCGACGTTTTGTGTCGGGTGGGGGGTCAATTTCACGCAGGTACGTGAGAGTGTATTCAAATTAATGCCCAACAGCTGGAACTACTGGTCTTATAGAAAATTTATCAAGATCATCTGACCAATCAGAATCAAGCGCAGTGGTATAATAATAGCTATTTCGTAGCAAAAATCCAAGTAACATCTGTCCTCTTGGAAAACACTACCTACTCCCTTTGTTTCCGTCCTGTATTGGGTAATGATATATACACAGGCTATATACACATTGTATATAGTAATAATGTAATTATATATACAGATTGAAGCTATACACTCTGTCCAGTGTCTTGTTTGAAGAGTGTAGTATGACGTTTGAGATTGCAATCGAACTTCTCAGTAAAGATGATATGACGGGACCTTGACACGCGCACCTGTCCGTGCGGCACTGTTCAGTAGAAAAGTGATTTTACTCACCGACTGATGGGTTCCACTTCGTTTTTTGGAGAGCTGAGGGGAGCCATACTCCCGAGATACCTGCTTTCTGACGTCTGCAGCTACCGTCCTGAGAGAGAGAGAGAGATGGGGGGAATAGAGAGGGAGAGAGGGGGAAATAGAGAGAGGGGGGGGGAAATAGAGAGGGAGAGAGGGGGAAATAGAGGGGGGGAAATAGAGGGGAGGGGGGGGAATAAGAGAGAGAGAGACAGACAGAGAAAGAGAGAATGTTTGGGTCAAGTATTCATCTTGTCAGGAATAAAACACTAAGTGTTAGCAGCATAAAGCTCGTCATTTTCCTATAACAGCATGCCAACAGTGTTTTATTCCTATTATTCCTCAGCAATTTGCAAAATGCCTATATTTTGCTTAGTTATGAAAAAAGGGACTTGTCATACTTATCTATTGATCATTATGTTTAATGTTATAGCAGCTATAAAAAAAAAATGCAGCTTGTCATATCACCAAAAAATGGCACAAAGCCTCACCCCCATTACAAACCACTGACACTGGAGACTCCTTCCCAAAATGCTAACTAAACATCTGTTCACAGAAAATGTACCATAATAACAATTACAGGCAATTTTTTATTTTGTTTATTTGGAGCGGTTATAGTAGAAATAATAATGTTTTAGAGCAAGCATATTAACATACAGTGGTGCATGAAAGTTCATGAACCCTTTAGAATTTTCTAGGGATGCACCGAAATAAAATTCTCGCCCGAAGCTGAATATAATGAAAAACTTGGCCGAAAGCCGAATACCGAACACGCTTTCTCGTGTTTTTTCCATTTATTTTGCCATTTTTTTTCACCACTGCATAAATTAATTAGTCAAAATGTGCTTTTTACTATTTTGTCTTGCCTTTCAAAGAAAAAAAATAAATTATAAAAACTACAAGTTCAAAATATTTATTTAAACACTGAACATTTTTATTTTATTCCATCAGGCCTAGGCTACCAACAAGGCACAATATAACTTAAAATAAATAAACGAGTAAAATAAAAATATTGTGACGTGGTCATCTTTGAGTCTTCATTGAGTAGCCGATGTTAGGCCTGTAACTGACTGCTGAGAGAATGGAACACTCAGTAGAATACAACAGAAAAGTGCATTGAAGAGGGCAAAAAAAGGTTCTATTGGGTTCTATACGGCTGATTATATTGGGGATAAATACCGCTCGTGTCCCTGTACACCTCGCCGAGTATTATAGTAGATCTAGATCTAGTTATATATGTTGTTAATGTTATGTTCCTTGATGGGTTTATTTAGTTTAAACTACAGATTAGTTCATTTAGTCCCTGCTGGTTTTTCCACTCCCAGTCCATAGTACTACTTCATGTTTCTTGTTTTGTGTTTTGACCCTGTTTTCTGGGACCGCGACTTTGATTCCTGGTTCTCCTCCATTTATGCCTGTTTGCCGATAGCCCGATAGCCCTTCGCCTGACTTGACTAAGTTTTTTGGATTACAGTTTGGATTTGTCGGCCTGCCCTTAAATAAAAACGTCTTGACCTGCTTCCGTACTCTACTCCCTTAGGTCTTGAGACGTGACAGAATACTCCGGAACAGAAACAAAACAAACGTACGTCCATCTGAAGAGCACGTAGCTCATCTCACTCTGGTTGCTAGGCTATTTTGTTGCATCGTCAAACACGTCATTGTTCGGTCAAATTTATTCGGCCTTTCCACTACCGAACACTGAAAATGCTTTTTTTTTGCTATTTTCGGACGAATAATTTCGGTTGCCGAACATTCGGTGCATCCCTAGAATTATCAATATATCTGCATGACCTATAACATGACCTAAATATGACCTAAAACATCATCAGACCTTCACTCAAGTCCTAAAAGTAGATAAGGAGAACACAAACAAATAAGAAACATATTATACTTGGTCATTTATTTATTGAGGAAAATGATCCAATATTACATATCTGTGAGTAAAAGTATGTGCACCTTTGCTTTCAGTATCTGGTGTTGGCTCCTTGTGCAGTAATAACTCCAGATAAACGTTTGGAGTAACTGTTGATCAGTCCTGCACATCGGCTTGGAGTAATTTTATGTTGGTGGGTTTCCTCACATGACCTGCTTGCTTCAGGTTCTTCCAGAACATTTCTGTTGGATTAAGGTCAGGACTTTGACTCAGAGATTCCAAAACATTAGCTTTATTCTTTAATCATTCTTTGGTAGAACAATTTGTGTGTTTAGGATCGTTGTCTTGCTGCATGACCCACTTTCTCTTCAGATTCAGTTCATGAACTGATGTCCTCTAAAGTTTTCCTTTAGAGCTCACCGGTATAATTCACAATTCATTGTTCCACCAATGATGGCAAGTCGTCCTGGACCAGATGCAGCAAAACAGGTCCAATCCATGATACTACCACCACCATGTTTCACAGATAGGATAAGGTTCTTATGCTCGAGTGCCGTGTTGTTGTTCAGTGTTCTCCTGATGGTGGACTCATGAACATTAACATGAGCCAATGTGAGAGAGGCCTTTAGTTGCTAAGAAGTTACCCTGGTTCCTTTGTGACCTCATGGACTATTACACATCTTGCTCTTGGAGGGATCTTGGTTGGTCTCCACTCCTGGGGAGGGGAACAATGGTCTAGAATTTCCTCCATTTGTACACAATCTGTCTGACTGTAGATTGGTGAAGTCCAAACTCTCTAGAGATGGTTTTGTAACCTTTTTCCAACTGAAGTCCTCAGAAATCTCCTTTGTTCATGCCATGATACACTTCCACAAACATGTGCTGTGAAGATCAGACTCAGATAGATCCCTGTTCTTTAAATAAAACAGGACGCTCAGCCCTCACACCTGATCATCATCCTACTGAGTAAAATCACCTGACTCTAATTTCACCTTCAAATGAACTGATAATCCTAGAGGTTCACATACTTTTCTCACTCAAAAATATGTAATGTTGGATCATTTTCCACAATAAATAAATGACCAAGTATAATCATTTTGTCTCGTTTGTTTATTTGGGTTCTCTTTGTCTACGTTTAGGACTTTCTAATAGACACGATGCCAAAACTGAGCCCCTTCTTGTCCCAACACCAAAGACCCCAACACAGCCCCAGTCCCCCAGCGCGCTCCTCATGCTGTCCAAGATAACGCGCAGCTGCTCCTTCACAAACTGGCTCACTTGCAGAAACTCACACTCGTGTGTACACACACACACACACACACACACACACACACACACACACACAGCTGCCAGTGCTCCCCCTCACATTCATTTTCTCCATATGCATGCTACTCATTGTATATGCAAACAAAGCAGTCCACTGCACTGTCCCTTCAGTTAATCTGCACCTCTTCACCGCACAAGTACCAAAACTTTCCCGGGTTTTGGAATCATTCAATGCAGCACACCCCTATGGACCGGATGAAGGAACTCTCCCAGGGGTCGCGTCAATCTGGCCGGCCAGCAGCTGATTTCCTGAGCTAATAAAACTCTGGCTGGAAGACAGTTTGCAGAGCAGGAAAAAGAATCACAATATGGTGCTCGGGCCTAGTCATGTGGCCATTAATGTGGTTTCCTATTTGTAATTTTAATGTTTTGTTTGTACAACTTGCACAGGGCTAATCGTTCGTTCATCTTCAGTCACCGCTTTATTATCCTGGTCAGGGTCTCTGAGGATCCAGAGGCTTACCTGGGAACACTGGGTGTGAGGCAGGAATACATCCTGAATGGAACGCCAGTACATCACAGGACACCGTATACACACACACACACACACACACACGCACGCACACACACACACACTTCGGGGTAATTTAGCACAGCCAATTCACCTACCTGCTTGTTTCTGGACAGCGGGAGGAAACCCCCGGACAGACAGTAACCCGAGCTCAGGATCTAAACCTGTAGCTGTGAGGCAGTGACTCTGACTCATGAGCTACTGCTGCACAAAGAAATGGATTTGGTGTAGAGGTACAGTGTGAGCATGCATTTCTGACTTCATTCCTATGAAACGTAATATCACTGTTGAAATCCTTACAAACCTCAGTGTTTAAACACAGACACAGACACACATTAAGCCCATACGTGAACGCAGGAGCGCTGCATGTTTCAGGGAAATCCATTTCCTACTTAAAGAGGAAAAAGGAAACCTCCTCTAAAGGCAACAACTGCACACCCTTTTCCTGTATCCTGAACTCACTCAAACAATGAACTCAGACTCACAGGGTAAAAAAAACAAGTCAATTATATTCCACTGATACGTTTAAGGTTAGATTCTTCAGCTATATAGAGGCAGAAGTAAAGCAGGAGTCTGAACATCTGCATGCTGTGAGATGTGACGATGTCGATCGGGTTTCTGCGCCGCTCTAATACGGAGGAAATAAAAGGCTCGGAAGAGAAACTGAAAGAAATCGCTCACTGAGTCCTGCTTAACGATGCGCTTCGAGAAGGTAAGGTCTGCAGTAAAGAACACGGCTGGAGATTCCCACTCAAATCAGAGCCGAGAATGAAAGGGAAATTCATCTCGATCATGTAAAAGGAGAACTCGGCTTTCCTTGTTCTGCGTCAGGAGTGACGATAACCGAGTCGTAGAACTGAGACTAAGTGAAACCTGATGTGCGGGAAGTGTGGAGGAGACAACACTGACCTGTTTAACACAATGCAACACGAACAGCTTTTACACACCAATGTTCAGATACATTACTTGTATATACTCTACACTCTGTGTAGCTAGTGACGCTGGTCTGACCACACAGCTCCACAATATACTCCACCATACTCCACACCTGTACTCCAACATACTCCACCATACTCCAATGTTCTCCACCATACTCCACACCTGTACTCCACCATACTCCACACCTGTACTCCAACATACTCCACCATACTCCAATGTTCTCCACCATACTCCACACCTGTACTCCAACATACTCCACCATACTCCACACCTGTACTCCAACATACTCCACCATACTACACACCTGTACTCCAACATACTCCACCATACTCCAATGTTCTCCACCATACTCCACACCTGTACTCCAACATACTCCACCATACTACACACCTGTACTCCAACATACTCCACCATAATCCAATGTTCTCCAACATACTCCACACCTGTACTCCAACATACTCCACCATACTCCAATGTTCTCCACCATACTCCACACCTGTACTCCACCATACTCCACACCTGTACTCCAACATACTCCACCATACTCCAATGTTCTCCACCATACTCCACACCTGTACTCCAACATACTCCACCATACTCCACACCTGTACTCCAACATACTCCACCATACCCACACCTGTACCCAACATACTCCACCATACTCCAATGTTCTCCACCATACTCCACACCTGTACTCCAACATACTCCACCATACTACACACCTGTACTCCAACATACTCCACCATACTCCAATGTTCTCCAACATACTCCACACCTGTACTCCAACATACTCCACCATACTCCAATGTTCTCCACCATACTCCACTACCTGTACCACCATACTCCACACCTGTACTCCAACATACTCCACCATACCCAATGTTCTCCACCATACTCCACACCTGTACTCCAACATACTCCACCATACTCCACACCTGTACTCCAACATACTCCACCATACTACACACCTGTACTCCAACATACTCCACCATACTCCAATGTTCTCCACCATACTCCACACCTGTACTCCAACATACTCCACCATACTCCACACCTGTACTCCAACATACTCCACCATACTCCAATGTTCTCCAACATACTCCACACCTGTACTCCAACATACTCCACCATACTCCAATGTTCTCCACCATACTCCACACCTGTACTCCAACATACTCCACACCTGTACTCCAACATACTCCACCATACTCCACACCTGTACTCCAACATACTCCACCATACTCCACACCTGTACTCCAACATACTCCACCATACTCTAATGTTCTCCACCATACTCCACACCTGTACTCCAACATACTCCACACCTGTACTCCAACATAATCCACCATACTCCAATGTTCTCCACCATACTCCACACCTGTACTCCAACATACTCCACACCTGTACTCCAACATACTCCACCATACTCCAATGTTCTCCAACATACTCCACACCTGTACTCCAACATACTCCACACCTGTACTCCACAGCTATATTCCAACATACTCCACAACTACACTCCAATGATCTCCACAGATATACTCCAACAGTATACTCAAATACTCTCCACTCTGTACTCACATATACTCCACTCTATACTCTAGAGCTGCAACAACGAATCGATAAACTCGATAATAATCGGTTATGAAAATCTTTGTCAATGAATCTCATTATGGATTAGTTGGTCTGTGCGCGGCACGGGGGAGATTTATTCATTTCGTTACTTCTGTTCCAAAAACACGTTTTGGAGAGAAAATACTAAAGCTTTGTCCCAAATGAAGTACTGTACACTTACACTATGCACTCTGCACTACTGTCTAGTGTGTGGATTTTAGAAAGGTAATATCATCTCAAATATAACACTAGCGTTTGTTTTGGTTTTTTTTACTAACCGGAAGTGTAAGTCGCTTCCTAGGCGACTTTATGACGTTAGCATTAGCAGATATCCAGAGTCACCGATAATGACTTTCTTCAGTTTACTTTCTGTCAGCGTTACCTTTTATTCGCAACACGACCTCAGTCTCCATCAGACCGAGGCGAAATCGGAAGAAAGTGTGTAACCTCCAAGTCCTCTAAGGCAGGGAACATTTTAAACACCGCGGAGATCAAACAGTGCTGCACGAGCACAAACATGTTTATATCCAAAATACTCCAGTGTGTGTAAGGGGCGGGGAAACTGGTGCGAGCTGCTTAAAAGGTGGAGTTCAATTGAAGTTTATTGTGATTATATGCTGTATTTGTGCGCTTGCAGTGTAAATTCTGTCGTTTATTATAACGGAGGTGATGTATTAGTAACGAGGCCGCGTTGCTGATCACACGCGGTATAGACACGCTGATACAGAGTGTAGCGCGAGTAAGAGCTGTAATGTCTAATTAAAACACGATGATCAAATGTTAAACAATATGTCTAAAGACACGAGGTGCAGTGAAAGTGAGTTTTTATTTTTAATTTAGGACTGCAGTTCAATTCAGTGCTTTTTGTGAATCCATGAAAAAATAATGCATAAATACTATCAAATAAATGATATACTAAATTAAAACCATATATTCCGGGGTGTGTGTGTGTGTGTATGTGTGTGTATTGGGTTCTTTTCTGTTATGGACAAACTGGTGTAAAGTTTTAATCTGTTATAAGTTTATATTTATAAAACTCGGTTTGAGGATTTTACTGTAAATAAACAAAAAGAAATGGTACTGAAAGTCTGCCCCACCCCCCATCCGATTAATCGAAAAAATAATCGGCCAACTAATCTATAATGAAAATAAACACTCCACTATATTCATCTATCCTCCACTACACTCAATTATACTCCACTATACTCATCTATCTGCCACTACACACCATTAGTCCACTACACTCCATTATGCTCCACTATACTCATCTATCCTCCACTACACACCATTAAACTTCACTACAGTCCATTATACTCCACTCCATTATGCTCCACTATACTCATCTATCCTTCACTACACACCATTATAGTCCACTACACTCCACTATACTCATCTATCCACCACTACATGCAATTATAGTCCACTACACTCCATTATACTCATCTATCCTCCATTACACACCGTTAAACTTCACTACAGTCCATTATACTCCACCCTGTCCTCCACTACAATCCCCCATACTCTACTCTATCCTCCACTACACTTCTCTCCACTCCATTATACTCCCCTACACTTCTCTCCACTCCATTATACTCCACTACACTTCTCTCCACTCCATTATACTCCACTACACTTCTCTCCACTCCATTATACTCCACTACACTTCACTCCATTATACTCCACTACACTTCTCTCCACTCCATTATACTCCACTACACTTCACTCCAGTCCATTATAGTCCACTACACTTCTCTCCAGTCCATTAGACTCCACTACACTTCTCTCCACTCCATTATACTCCACTACACTTCTCTCCACTACACTTCTCTCCACTCCATTATACTCCACTACACTTCTCTCCACTCCATTATACTCCACTACACTTCTCTCCACTCCATTATACTCCACTACACTTCACTCCATTATACTCCACTACACTTCTCTCCACTCCATTATACTCCACTACACTTCACTCCAGTCCATTATACTCCACTACACTTCTCTCCAGTCCATTAGACTCCACTACACTTCTCTCCACTCCATTATACTCCACTACACTTCTCTCCAGTCCATTATACTCCACTACACTTCTCTCCACTCCATTAGACTCCACTACACTTCCCTATCCTCCAGTAGACTGAATTAGTACTCCACTCCACTCCACTGCATGGTCAGTAGAACTAACAGCACAGCCCAAAGAGCGAGTCCTTCATTTCAAACACAAACACACTGCTTAACCTTGTGGAGAACTCGAGCGCGCCGGGACTCAGTATTCTGTGACCTATAAACAAAAGGCTGGTCCAGCTGTCGCGGGTGACGGGAGGCGGGTCGAGGAGCCGCGGTGTGCGGGGAGAAGCGTCGCGTTAGCCGGGTAGCGCGGTGTGGACACATAACTCGCACTGACCTGTTAATCTTGTGAGCAAAAGCCCTCCGCTCGCCGGGCAGAGTGGCCATCCTGTCCCAACACAGCCGCTGTGCGAAAACTCTTCGTGGAACTGGTTATTATTTAGCAGTAGGCTACTCGGACACCGCTTCCTTGTGTTGCAGTGTAGCGGCGCGGAGTGATCCTCCTAGCGGCCAGAGCACAGCACCGCCTTCCCCGCCTTCTCACCAAACCGGTCCTGCTGACGCACCTGTCTCTGGCCCAGTCCCAACAGCTCACTACTTCCTGTATTCCTGCGGACGCGCCCTCCAAGCTCCACAACACTGTACGAAATAAGCCAATGGTAATGAAATAACGCTTGTAATGAAATAGTGGAGGATACAGGAGTGTGGTGGAGTATAATGGAGTGTAGTGGAGGATAGAGTGGAGTTTAATGGAGTGTAGAGAAGTAGTAGTATATAGGAGTTAGAGTGAGATAAATGGATGTGTGATGATATAGGAGAGATGAGTGTAGTGAGTAGAGTGGAGTGAAGGATATAGGTGGAGTATAGAGGTTTGATGGGAGCGTAGTGGAAAGATGGTAGAAGTGGATAATGAGATGAGTGAGAAAGAGATGTAAGGGAGTTTGGAGTGAGAGAGTGAGTGAAGGGGAGGTAGTAGAGTGAGGTATGATAGAGTGGGAGAGAGGTGTAATGGAATAGAGGAGAGGAGGATATATGGAGTTTATGTGAGAAGAGATGTAGTGGAGTGGAGTATAGAGTGGAGTTTAATGGAGTGTAGAGAAGTGTAGTGGAAGTTAGAGTGGAGTATAATGGAGTGTAGTGGAGGATATAGGAGTAGAGAGGAGTGTAGTGGAGTATAGAGTGAGGTTTAATGGAGTGTAGAGGAGTGTAGTGGAAGTTAGGGTGGAGTGTAGTGGAGGATATAGGAGTAGAGAGGAGTGTAGTGGAGTATAGGGTGGAGTATAGATTGAAGTTTAATGGAGTGTAGTGGAGGATAATGGAGTGTAAGAGTGTAGTGGAGATAGGGTGGAATATAATTGAGTGTAGTGGATGATGGAGTGGAGTATAATGGAGTGCAATAGTATATATTGTGTGTATATATATATATATATATTATTGTACTCACTTTTGTTGCCAGTGGTTTAGACATTAATGTCTGTGTGTTGAGTTATTTTGAGGGACAGTAAATGTACACTGTTACACACGCTGTACACTCACTACTTTACATTGTAGCAAAGTGTCATTTCTTCAGTGTTGTCACATGAAAAGATATCATCACATATTTACACACATGTGAGGGGTGTACTTACTTTTGAAAGATACTGTACATTACTTTTACAAATATTTCTGTGTTTTAGTCAGTTGTTCGAAACATTTTAGCACGACTCTGTACTATTGCATGTAACACTGCAGCTAAAACTGATCCTGTAACAGATTTTGCTGCATTTGTTGTCAGTTCAGTTAACAGACTTTTGTTTTAAAAGTCATTTTGTCACTGAAAGATAGACCATGCTCCTCTAATGATGGCAGAACATCCAATATTTCTGTTCCATGATGAGTAGTGTAGCAATCATTAAAGCCCAATAATTAGGTCTTGGTTTTCACATATCATTGTTTAAATTATTAGTACGTGTTATTTGTGCCACTTTATCTGAATCCACCTGCTCATTTACTTCCATTTGATTAGTCATGGACCCGTTTCTATCAGTAGCAGTCATCAACCAGACTAGCCAGTGATGAACATGACACATACTGTACCATCAGCATTATGTTACAGGATTGAAGCTTCAGAACTGTTAACTGGGAAGGAATAAGCAGGTCAAATCCGCATTCATTATTATTTGTTCCCATTGTAGCATATGCAGTCCCGTCCGAAACTAGTGGAACGGCAAGGCCAATTCATTAGTTTGTGCTATACACCAAAGATAATTGGGTTTGAGATCAAAAGAGAAAGTTTAGGATTTTAGCTTTTATTTCCTGCTATTTACATCTAGATGTGTTAAACAACATAAAACACAGAACCTTTTGGATCAGACCACACCATTTTTAAGCCAGCAAAAGTATAGGAACAAATCAGTCTGGAAGTAAATGAAAGTAAATAACACATTTTTTTTTCATATCCCTCACTTGCAGTAACTGCAGCAATCCTGCAAGTCACTGACACCAAACTGTTGGTTTCTTCTTCTGTGAAGCTTTTCCAGGTTTTTTCTGCAGTGTCTTTCAGTAGTTGTTTGTTTCAGGGGGTTTCTCCCTTCAGTCTCCTCTGCAGGAGGTGAAACACTGATCAGTTGGGTTAAGGTCTGGTGATTGATTTGGCCAGTCAAAAATCGTCTCCTTTTCCCCCTGATGAAGTCCTTTGTTGAGGTGGAAGTGTGTTTTGGATCGTTGTCTTGCTGTACGATTCCTTCACCCCTGCCCTGTGGAGGTTGTTGGTGATGTCACTAAGTGTTGTTTTGGGGGTTTTCTTCACTGCGCTCACAATGTTTCTGTAATCAACTGTTATTGTTTTCATTGGTTGACCCGTTCAGTGTCCGTTGCTCAGTACACCAGTGGTTTCTTTCTTTTTCAGGACATTCCAAATTGTTGTATTGGCTATGCCCAGTGTTTGCAATGCCGCTGATTGATTTTCCCTCTTTTCTCCACTTCAAAAGGACTTGTTTTTCTCCCATATACAGCTCGCTGATCTTCATGTTGGTTTATCATTTTTAACAACAAATGCAGTCTTCACAGGAGAAACTGAAGACTGAAACCAAGACTAGATGTTCAGAGCTATTTATTGTTTAATCAATCAGTCTAACTGAACACACCTGGTTAACAAGAAACACCTGTCAGTCATGTCCCAATATGTTTGCTAACCTACAAATTGGGTGGTCTGATACAAAATATGTTATGTCTACATATAAATACCAGGAAATGAAAGCTTAAGTAATAAACTCTCTTCTCATATTCATCTTTTGAACTCAAACCCAAATGTCTTCAGTCTACAGCAAAAACACATGAATGAATTGGCCTTGCCGTTCCAGTAGTTTCGGAGGGGACTGTATACTCTACTGTGCATGTGTAAGTCAGTTTGAATTACATCACTTTATATTTTCATACTACTGACATTTTATATTTTATTTTGCAAAAGTGTTTTATTGATAGAATCAGTTGCAATAAGTAAATTATTATTCATTAAAACCGACTGAAATGCAGCGCTGTGCAAAAGTCTTAGACATGGAAATGTCATGTAATAAAAATTTGCAAGATTTCCATATGCGAGTAAAAAAAAGGAACATGTTATGTAAGATTCTCAAAGATATTCAGTCAAATCAGCTAATTCCCTTATAAAACGGCACAAAACGCACCTGAGACTACTGATGAGCTCTGAAGACAAAGCGGTGTCACACCAACTAATGATTTTATTGAGTTTATTACACTTTATAAGAGATATTTTTTATGTACATTTTCTTTACAGCATTCGTTATAATGCATATTTACTTTACAGCATTTCGTATTTTCAGTTGTATTAATTGTACAGACCATTAGTGCAATTTCATTAAAAATATCTCTCCAGTGTCACCAGGATGAGGATCTCAGGGTTTCTTCCTCATGTCATCTCAGGGAGATTTCCCTCACCACCGTCATCTCTGGCTTGCTCATTAGGGATACATTTATAACTTAAACATTTATATCCATAATTTAGATTTTTCTGTGAAGCTGCTTTATGACAATGACCATTGTTAAAAAACATTATAAAACTAAAAATCTAATTGAATTGAATTGACCCTGTCCAGGGTGTAACCCCGCCTTGTGCCCGATGCTCCCTGGGATAGGCTCCAGGTTCCCCGCGACCCTGAAAAGGAGTAAGTGCTTGAAGATGGATGGATGGATGGATTGAATTGAAGTGATATCAAATGTTAGCATCTCTATGCAAATGATCGTCTAAAACTCATATTCTGTTTGTAAACAACTGGAACGTGGCCTATACCGGTAGAATGCAGGCTAATGGATGGCGTCCATCTTACCCAAGTACCCAGAGCAGCTGGTGGTGTTGCTACCCAGGGTGTAGCTGGATTTCTTGTTAGGATACAATTGGTTGTCTATAGTCAAAATTATTATTATTATTTTTTTTAATGTTGGTGAATTACACAATTTAGGTCACAGGTTCTCAACGCTAGTCCTGAAGTACCCCTGTCCTGCACACTGTAGTGTTTGTAGTGTAGTGTAATAGAGTGCAGTGTTAAAGCAGGGAAAACACTACACTGTGTAGCACAGGGGTTTCTCCAGGCCCAGGGTGTGGAGCCTGTGACTTAGGTAATAGTAGCCACCAGGGGGCGATGTACACCAAAAGTGTTTGAAACAGGAGTCTGAAAAGGCGGTGTCCCAGCATGATTCCAACCTCCACCTATTGTCCTGTTTCTTGTCCAGGTTTCACATGTAAAGGCCTCAGGGATTCCCTTCTAACAACAGGATTAATAATCCTTCCTTCACAGTGATCAAATCCACTATTATAAGCATGGGGAGACGAGCGTTGGTCAAATGACGTCAATAAAAATATTAGTAACACGTTATTTGATGGATGCACACGTAATGCCTTTATAGCAGATGTATAAGCACTGCATAGGTGAGCATTGCTTGAGCATTCTTGAGCATTGCTTATATATATATATATATAAAGCAATGCTCAAGAATTTATAAAAGAGTTATGTCAAAAAACGTAAGATGATCTTGGAGGTTTTTACGCAGCATTTTCTTTACATAGGAAATAAAACAACAACCATCAACTCTCATGATGTTACTATCATTCCTGTTTTTATCCATAACTCTGAAGTTATTAACTTGTTGATTGTTTTTTTTTTTTTTTTTACTAATACCACATGCTAACAGACACATTTGTAAAAGGTAAACAAATGTAGTGCGTCATAAGCGAGAAATAAATGTACATTTGATGAACTTTAGTTCGAGGTCATTAAAATCATTCAAATTCAGTTCTTTATTATGGTATCTATTCTTATTGCTAAGACAAGATATAAATTATTATTATTATTATTATTAAAAATGACAGTAACACAATACCTCTTAGTATCACTCGGCTCATAATGATCGCCGATGGTTGTTGTTCTCCCTTCCGTGGAAAGACAACGTTCTGTAAAATCTCAGATATCATGGTTGACGTTTTGATATAAGCGTTTCATAAATACTCCAGAATTGCTTTATAAAATATTTACGCATGTGTTATAAAGTCATGGTGTCGAGACACTTTGAACAACGTGTTATCTACTTAATATTTTTGCTTCAGCAAGAAGTTTTTAAAAAATGTATTTATTTAACACACAGATGTTCAGGAGGCACTCATGTGTAAGATGACAGTGAAACCCTCCTTCTCTTCTGTCTCTCCATGCTGTAATTGGGTCCCTTCCCCCCACCGCTTGGTGGAGTATGAGCACAGAGCACTGACAAACGTCTCCATGTAGCCCATTTATTCAGCACCACGGAGAGCTGCTAGTGCTGCTGCAGGTAGTCCACACCTACACTGGCCTAAAGGAATGTGTGTGTGTGTGTGTGTGTGTGTGTGTGTAGCATCGTGATAGCCTCGCCTGGGTGCTATTAGTATGTCTGAGAGTGTCTGCTCTGCTGGAAGGAGGGAGACAGAGAGGTAAAGAGAGAGAGAAAGAAAGAAACCTTCCATTCTTTGGGAGGATTTTTTTCCATGTGTTTTGTCTCCCTCCCTGCAGGTTGAAGTCTTGTCCAGAGCACACACTAATGAAGATAAATGAATCTTTCTCCTCTCCACTTCTTCTTTCCACCCCAAATGCCATACAGCACAACCTCAGTAAATGTAAAAGACTTGAGCATTTCCCACAAAAAAACAAAAACCAGGAGACTAAATCCCATTACATCTGTGCCGCGCTCTCCATTCTGGTGCCGTGGCACTGAGCTGATTTCTTTTTATTTATTTTTTTTGCCATCAGCTTGTTGAGATTCAGGTGGTGTTCATATTTTCCATAGTAGAATGTATCAGGGGTTGGGATTTGACGGATGGCCACTGTACTGTACTCAAGCAGGAAGGGACTGCATCAGAGATTAATGGATTCTTATTGCGGCTATTACGGTAGGGAAATAACCGCATTGCAGCTATATAAAAACAGATACATATGGCCATAGTGTTTTAACACACCATATTAGAGAAATAATAATGCTAATGGCAGACACAGATATCTCTTGTGTGTGAGAGGTAGTCTCTGTAAAGCCTGCTGTCACATGTCAGGCACACATTACTCCTGCATAAGAGCCTTGTGTACCTGGCTCAGTATGTGCAGATAGTATAAATAATGTCCTTTCCTTTCTTTCGCCAAAGCTTTCCTCCTGCCTCTCTTGTTCTCTTTTCTGTAGCACGGGCAAGGCTTTCGATTCCTCGGCCAGCACTATTGTTCAACTGCCCCTCCCCCGCCCCATACAGGCAGGAGAGTAACCCCCCCCCCACACACACACTCACACACACACTCCATCCCTACTGCATCATGAAAGAACAAAAGAGAGAGTGTCAGACACCACCCTCCAGATCCCTTTCACACCCCAGCCCCCACCACCCTTCCAGATGGGGCTGCCTTATTCTTCTTCTTTTTTTTTCCAGGGTCCCTTTGAACCCCAAGAGTCCTCCAAAATGGATGTGGCCCCCTCCCTTCACCACTTCTCAGCTGCCCGTCATCCACCTGCTCACTCGCCACGCGCCCCATGTTCAGAACACGCCTCCCGTCCCTGATCCCTTCCACCCCCTCCTACGCCTCTAGTCGTCTGACCCTGCTCAAATCTTTAACTGCTTGCTTGCTGCAGCCAAGCAGTACATGACTTTTGATGCCAAAGAAATTAAATCTCGTTTCAAAACACGGTTTCAAACAAGAAGAACAGGGAGAAGAAGAAGAAGAAGAAGAAGAAAGATCACAATAATAAACATCATAAGAAATGAAAAACTTGTTTGCAAAGACATAAATAAAGGAGTATACTGGACAATGGGAGTATCTGAATTAACTAGAGTGAATTAAACTCTACTCATGACTTTTAATATGTAGTTAAATATGAAAAAAAAAATCTGAAAACCTTAACCAAACATACAATTAAAGAGCTGGCGAATGAGGACGTTCTCCCTTTTTGGAAGACTGATAGCAGGCATGAGGTAGTACACTAAAATATACACTTATCGGCATGTGTCTTGAATCATTCTTTTCCCTTATACAGTAAATGATGCTCATACTTAATGCAAATTTTTAGCCTTTCATCATTTTTGACTGGAGCACAGAGCAACAGAGAAGCTTTTACAAACCTGCAGCAATGGATGCTGAAGCATGAGGAGGAGGTGGAGGAGGTGGAGGTGGAGGAGGAGGAAGAGGCAGATGCTCATTTGATGGTGCTGCTCTGAGAGCATCATCACATCTTCTCCACAGGACTGTATTGGATTTGGATACCCCACCCCACCCCACCCCACCCCTTTCACAATGACCCCCATGCCTCCAGGGAGCAGGACGAGAGGACCAGGACTGGCGAGGCATCTGTCGCTGGACAGCTGCTGGTCACTTAATGGAATTTGTACTGTCCTGGCTGGACTGGGAAGTGGGGGCAGGGCTAATGACCACTGAATGTGTTAAAATCTGATTAATCAATCCACAAGCCATGCTACCACTTCTGTTGCACTCATCCTTTAGTGCATCTCCACCAAACAGAGTGGATCAGCAGCACATCACATCCAAACCCGGTTTGTGCGTATCTCAGTTGAGCACAGTACTGCACAAAAGTCAGAGACTGTGCGCTACTTTTCCGACAAACTTCTTTTGTTCAGTATTTGGTGGCAAATAATAACGATGGGTAAATGTACGGTACATTAATTCCACTGTCGTTACAACAGCCATGCGGTACTTATAAAGTATACGTACTTATAAAGCTGCACAAATAAACGATTTACAGATTTCATACTGCTTTTGGTGTTGAAGACCTTTTCTGTGGAATTATGAACAAGAACATTAATGGATGATAACAATGGGAAAATATATTTAAAAATATTTGTAAAAATTCAACCATAAAACAGTTTGAAATCTATACATATTCTATTTGTAATATTACACTTTATTATTGACCTGCTTAAATAAATACCGCATGGCTGTTTGACTGAAAATGGTATTCTCTTTTTTTTTTTTCTTTTTTTTTTTTTTCTCTCTCTCTCTCTCTCTCTCTCATTCTCTTTCTTCTCTCTCTCATTCTCTTCTCTCTCTCTTTTTTCTTCTTTCTCTTTCTCTCTATCATTCTCTCTCTCTCTATCATTCTCTCTCTCTCTCTCTCCCTCTCTCTCGTTCTCTCTCTCTCTCTCTCTCTTCTCTCTTCCAGTTGTCTCTCTCTCTCTCTCTCTCTCTCTCTCTCTCTCTCTCTCTCTCTCTCTCTCTCTCTCTCTCTCTCTCTCTCTGAACTAGTAAGGTATTAAGTAAGGTATTATTATTATCTATTATATTGACTAACACCAATAATCTTGGCTCTGAAAGTAGAATAAGGTGTTATTAGGACAAAAGAAGGGCTATAACAGAAACTATCCAACTATAAGTCAAATAATAACATGTATTCTACTGATTAAAGTGCAGATCAATTTTTTTGCAGAATATTTTGTTAAAGCATCTTTTGCTTGGAATATAGCACTCAGTCTTTTTATTGGGAAGAGCCTACCATCTAGCACTTCTGGATTTGATCATTTTATTCTACTCTTCCTTAAAAAATGCTCCACATCTATCAGATCTCCCACGCACAATCCACTTCAAGTCATTCCACAGGTTTTAGAAAGGATTTAGATCTAGCTCCATTATACACGGTGTCCCAAAAGTCTCCATACGTACACCAGGGAACTATGTTTGCCAGCACCACGTCGGTCGCGCCTTCATCACTGGATGCTGTTGGACGTCCACTTCTTCTCTGTCTTTTTGAATTTGTTAATAAGTTTGGCAACAGAGTCGTGTGCGTGATGTGCTCGCCGTGTTTCCTGTTAAAGTCCATCACAATCTTGCAACAGTTTCCCGCTCCGGCCGTGAGAACGATTTCAGAACGTCCTTCTTTTGTCAAAGGTGTTCTTAAAGGTGATTAGAAAAATATAAATAAATTAAATGAAGTGTGAAGAATTTTTGGACAGCATTTTGATAAAAAGTGTCCATTTCTACTATTGATGGAGACTTTTATGGGACCCCCTGTATTATATCCAATGCAGGATGCAAACAAAGTGAGTAGAAAAACCAAACTGGGGTTCGTCTTATAAGATGGTGGAGTTGACTTGGATAAGGGGGAAGAAAAGTTCAGTTCGGTTGTGTGTGTCTATATATATATATATATATACTGCTCAAACAAATAAAGGGAACACTTGGAGTTATATTGTACTGTTTAAGTTCCCTATATCTTTTTGAGCAGTATATATACGGTAACATTTCTGTGGGAAAATGCAAATCTCAAGCCTGTGAACTGTCTAAAGGGTGCACAGACAAAAAGTTGGATACCTGCTTTTGCATGCGTTAAAATGCATTTTTCACGTACACGCAGTTCGGCCCTTTAAGAGTGCCTGCTGCTCCGATTTCTTCTCTTTAACCGAGAGGAAGTCATCAACCCCCTGCTCAACGCCCCTGGAGCTCCAAGCACCCCGAATCAATGGGCAGAATGAGAAGAGGGCCCTGGTCCTCCCTCTGCATCTGTTAAGAAAGGGACGAGAGGGAGGGCGTGACCAGTTTGGAGGCTGGCAGAATACGGAGAACAATATCAGTCCATCTGTCACAAAAAGCCAAACGGTGCGTTAATTCCATTTGCCTGGTATAAGCTCTGTCTACAGACCATAAAACTCATCAAAGTGCCATTCTGAGTGCTCGCCTCTTCGAGCGTACAGTGGCTCCGGTGTTTATTGTAAGCTTTTCAGATGATAAAAGAAAATGTGAACTTATTGTCTTAGAAAAACAAGCAACAAGAATAAAGCACACAGGTCTGTGGCGTTAGATGACATATTGTAGCTCCAGAATGAGGTTCCTCAGAACTTACTCTATCACAAGCTAATATTCTCCAGCCTTGCGATTTGTTCTATAAGAGAGCTACTTACTGAGCTGTTCTCCCCCTGGGCCTTGAGTCAGCTCTTGAGGAGAGGCAGGTAGCGCTGCAATCTCAGTCATTCATATTTAATTCAGCCAGAGTTTCCGGCCAGACTAATGCGCTATTGATTGCAAGTCTCGTATTACTGCGATGGGGGAGGAAAGAGAGTGCGAGAGAAAGGGAGCAAGAAGCAAGGATGAGTGAGTACAGACTGAAAAAGCAGGGCGAGATGGATGGATGGATGCAGGGAGGGAGGGGGGAGAAAGATAAGGTGGAATAGGAGGTGAAAATATATGATACGGGAAGGGCTAGAAATCAAGCCAGCATCCCAGATACCCGAATGTAGTTATAATTACTATAAGTATGTGACATAGCCTCTTTCTAGTCCTTCGTTCCCAAGTGGCTTCATAGCCGTATTTTTAGATCGGAACAACTATTCACTTCAAAGGGCGTTGCACTAAATACAAATGTGTTCAAATGTATTTAAGGGTAACTGAAAAGGACTAAGACAGAGAAGATGTCGTTCCCAAGGCTTGGCACAGAGCACTGTTACGTCTGTTCGTTTGTGTGTTGCAATGAGGGGATTGAACAGCTGTGCAAATGGAGAGAAAGAAGGAAAAAAAGAGGAAAAGAAAGAGGGCATCGCATCGCTTTGTGTATTTCAGGGTTTTTTTTTTTCTTATCCCCCCCGACACAGAAGGGTCTCTATAAAAGATTAATAAGTACGTCTCTATATTTAACAAGGTTCAGAGTAAGACATGTTCTCAGCACCACATGATGCTCTTCTGACAATCCCAGTTAATAAAGTCTGACGTATAAATCTACAATGACACATGGTCTTGCTGACATACAGCTTCCAACTCCAGATTATTTACACCACACGCAGGCGCATTAACAAGCGGCGCAGGAGATGTTTGTGGAAACATGTGAACATTAATATGGAGGCAAAATACACACCTCTATGTTTTTATTACGCTTACATCTACACCCTTGTATGCACACCAGCACACACAGATCACCATGAGATGGAAAGATGAACAGAATCAAGTACAAAAAAAAAAAAAGATGACAAGAGGCGTTTACTTGAGCTTCTTCCTCCCACCTGCTTGTCTGTTCCAATAATAACCCAAAGGCACCGTCGATGGGCAGAGGAGGAGAAAAATAAACACTAGAAAGTGTTTAAAAGTGAGCCTGAGAGAAATGCCTAATACAATTTAATACCGAATTAGTGCAATGTTCATTCTCCATACAAAAAAAAAAAATACCCCACACACCCACACATTAGTGTTTAGTAGTAAGTTTAATCGAATCATTTTCTCATTAGTGGCACCAGCAGGTCAGAACACACACCTCGGTCGGAACGTGCTGCCACTTTGCAGTGCCAGTCACACACCAAAACTCACAAACACCAATACAGTACAAGTGAATGCTCAGTAAGACCTATGTCCATTATCACTGTAGTGCCAGAGTCACGTTCTCCATCATCTAGTCAAACAAAAACAATAAAAGCACCAGATGCATGCCTTCACGTGACATGAACCGACTATCAGTGGCTAAGCGTGGCCATTACGCCTCTCTTCAGAGGGAGCACCTGAGGGACAAGCATCATTTATCACATATATGCTAATGCAGGTACTTGACCACGGCGATGAAAAAAGCTGATGAGCGTGTAACATTTGGTGAATGAATAGACACAAAGAGTCCTGACATGCTGGAGGATAATAGCACTCGCATTCGGCGTCGAAAAGTCCCACCGTTGACAATTTTTCGAAATGAACTATTACGAGAGCTGACGAAAGGGCGTTGTAACAGATTTGTTAATAACACACGTCATCACACGCTGTTATTCGGATAAGTAACAAACAACAAAATGGTATGATGTTACTTATTTATTTTCCTTGTTTTGTTCCTAACACTAAATTCCAATTTTATTAAAGGACACGTCGTACATTCAACACTTTTTTTAGTTACGGATGACAAACAGTGAACTGAAGAAAGTCATTATCAGTGACTCTGGGTATCTGCTAATGCTAACGGCATCACATTACGTACATTATGTATGACGTCATGCACCGTCGACTAGGAAACGGCTTATACTTTCGGTTAATAAAAAAAACGCTAGTGTTCCATTTGAGATAATGATAATGATAATGAGTCTTTATTGATCGCATATACATGTGCACAGTAAAATTCTTTTCTTCATTTATCCCAGCATGTCAGGAAGTTGGGGTTAGAGCACAGTGTTAGCCATGATACAGCATACCTGGAGCAGAGAGGGGCGAGGGCCTTGCTCAAGGGCCCAACAGTGGCAGCTTGGCAGCGCTGGAGCTCGAACCCCTGATCTTCTGATGAGTAATTCAGAGCTTTAACCACCAAGCCACCACTGCCCCTATTTAGATGATATTACCTTTCTAAAATCCACACACTAGAGTAGAGTACACTAAAGTATTAGCATGGTATAGTACAAAGTGCATAGTGTAAGTGTACAGTACTTCATGTGGGACACAACTTTAGTATTTACTCTCCGAAGCGTGTTTTTGGAACAGAAGTAACGAAATGAATAAATCTCCCCCGTGCCGCGCACAGACCAACTAATCCATAATGAGATTCATTACAACAATTTTCATAACCGATTATTATCGAGTTTATCGATTAGTTGTTGCAACTCTGATATATAAACACATACACACTGCTGGTCAAATGTTTGTGGACACCCAACTAAAATGTTAAAAATGGCATGCATGTTAATTTCTTTCATTAGAAAACTAACATTTTATTAAAAAAAAAAAAAAAGAAAACATTTTTCAAACGGACGACTTGGAGTGAAATATTCCGAAAAGCAGCCGATAAGCGTCCGGTGTAGGTGGGAACTCCTTTAATCCTGTTTAAAAATCATCTCAGGGGAATTCCTCAAGAAATCGCTCGAGAAAACGTCAAGAATACATTTCTGGGAATTCTCGTCAAAAACGACGTCTACTTTGAAGATGATAAAATATAAAATTATTTTGATTTATTTTGGATTTTTGATCACAGCATAATTCCCATAGTTTAGTTTGTGTTACTCCGGAGTTTTGATGACTTTATTATTATTCTAAACTGTGGGGAAAATAAAAACATTAAAGAATCAGTGTGTTTAAACTTTTGACCAGTAGTGTCTGTGTGTGTGTCTGTGAGTATATATATATATATATATGGCCATTTCAGTATATTATTAATATATATTAATAGAATAATATTGCCACACTGCAACAACTGGGTCAGAAATATGGCCAGACATGTGTCATCGTAGCTATTTCATCAAAGAATGTTCCTTTTGCACATTTTCTTCCCACTCATTATCAACTTGCACAACATCTGCATGTTTGAAGAGGCTGGTAAACAATACAAAAAAAGAAAAAGAAAAAAGAAGTGCACACACAAAATCAACGTCAATGATGGATGAAAAGGCAATTAGAGAGCCTTAGTGTCTCTTTTGCCTTAATGTCTGGTAGGAATAAAGCACCAGGGCTGTTAATCTGCTCTTGTGGAGGGGCTCCTGAAAATAATCACACAAAATTAGTGGCGAGCGCTTCGAGCAAACTGGCATGCTCGACGCTCTGAATAGGTGCTTCACATGACCTCTTTAGCTCGGGACCGCCTTCAGCTGCCCAGCCCTTAATGAGCCTTCGCAATTAAGGTTGTTTATTCACGCTAAGTGTGAATGGAGGGAATGAGAGAAAGAGGAGTGTGAGGGCCAGGATGGACTGGCACACACTTTTTTAGCTGCAAGTGCTGTTTTTTTTTTGTTTTTCTTACAAAGACCTGCCTGTGACATCCTCAGTTAGGCGCTCGCAAAGAGGCATCACAGAGCAGGAAGGGACACGAGGCAGAGGCATCGCCGAATTCTTATATACTCCTCCATTTTTAATAGCTGCAAATAGCCTCCAAACTCTGCACCTGTTTGGCTACTTACACTGAAAAAACGTTTTTTAAGAAAAAGTATTTTATGTACAATACTGTTTTATCATTTTTACAGGATTATACAGAAAATGATTGGACATTTAGAACATTGTATTGGTGTCAAGAGATGTACGTAATGGAGGTTATTACAGATACAAATAAAGATAAGAGTTAATTTAGAGAGACACAGGCAGACAAATCCAAAACATGAGACAATAGCAAGGTCAAGAAACAACCAATGCATGGAGATTAAACCACTGTCGTCTCCGCTTCAGAGCCTGCCTTATGCCGCATTATTCAATGCGAGGTCCGTGAATAACAAGGCGCTGGTTTTAGCGGATTTTCTTACAGATAAACTGGACTTGTTGTTTTTATCCGAAACCTGGCATAAAGAAAATGATGGGCTCCTGTTTAACCAGATCACTCCAGCGGACTTTGGAGTATTTGATCTCCCGAGGTTATCTGGCAGAGGTGGAGACATTATTGTGGTTTACAACCTGAAGTTCAACACAAGCTCTGTGTCTAAGACAGGCTAAGACACATACAGCTTTTATGTCAGAGTCTGCTGACTTCCTGTCTATGATGGGAATGAAGTTTGACAGAATTCTAATTGTGGGAGACTTTAACATTCATGTGGACTGAGTGACTGTGGCAGTTAAGGAATTTCTATCACTTATTGATTGTTTTAACTTCACACAGTTTGTAACTGACCAGACTCATAACAAAGGCCACACCCTGGATCTTTTGTATCGCAGTTTTCATCTGCTGACATTGGACTATCAGACCATTCAGCTGTCTTCTTAAACCTGGAACTGTATCATCCAAGTGTGCCGACCATCCGAACAGTAACCTTCCGGAAGTGGAAGTCTATTGATCAGACCGTTTTCTCCAATTCTGTTGTTTCCACCTTAAGCGATCTTCATCCCTCATCGCTGGAGGAGAAAGTTTTGTAGTTAAATTATGTTCTTGCTGCTAATCTTGGCTCTCTTGCTCCTCTAAAGTCACGTAAGGTTACATTCGCCCGCTCTGCTCCCTGGTATAATGACAATCTGTGCTCTAGAAAGGCTGCTTGTCAGAAAATGGAGCGCAAATGGCACCTTACTGGACTGAATGTCTACTATCAAGCGTGGAAGGATCTTCTGGATGATTACCGAGCATTAATGGATACTGACAGATAATCTTATTTCTCTCAGGCATGAAACTAGGACGCTCTATAAGCGCTAAACATGTCAAAACAACATATACATAAATCGCTATAATTGTTTAGCAAATCGCCCCGTCTCGAGCACGGCTCACGATATATATAGATCTCTCAGTCATTAACCTACAACATTAGCAGCTGCCGGCAATTCCCAAACACACGTGACCCAATGAACTATGACCCTTGACGAGGCGAGACGAAAACTTGACGTCAACCCGGAAGAGGTCCGCGCAAGCGCAACAGCGCTCAATGCACACTGTTGTACGGGGGAATCGTGACAGGACCCCCCCCCCCAAAGAGTCCCCCCCCTTCATCGGCGGCCCCGGCCCCCCAGGCTAAATGTCCCAAGCAGCACCAGGAAGAAACCGCACGGTGTCCCTGGAGCAGAGGAGCAGAGCAAAGTCCCTAGCGGAACAGGGAGGCAGAGCCAGGACTACAGCCGGGCAGACAGGCTGCGCGATGCTCTCATCAACGCTTGGGAGCGGTGCAATGTCCTCAGTTGTACGGGACTGCTGGGCGACGACACCAGCTGGACATGGAGGCTGAGCGACGTCCTCCGCTGGACGTGGGGGATGAGCGACGTTCTCCGCTGGACGTGGGGGCTGAGCAATGTCCTCAGCTGGACGAGGATGCTGAGCGGCATCCTCAGCTGAACAGGGCTGATGAGCGGCGTCCTCAGCCAAACAGGGCTGCCGAGCGGAATTTACCGGAACTGCTGGCTTGGACGAGATGTCGGGAACTCTATACAGGACCTGCGCTTGGCCTGCTGAGACCTGGGACATGACTTGGACAAACGACATAGCTTGGACTAGAAATGTGGCTTGAGCTTGAGATATGGCTTGGACGAGAAACATGGCTTGGACGAGACATGGCTTGAGTGAGAGACATGGCTTGAGCGAGAAACATGGCTTGGACGAGACATGGCTTGAGTGAGAGACATGGCTTGAGCTTGAGACAAGGCCTGGACGAGAGACATGGCTTGAACGAGAGACATGGCCTGGATGAGAGACATGGCTTGAGCTTGAGGCATGGCCTGGACAAGAGACATGGCCTGGACGATAGACATGGCTTGGACGAGAGACATGGCTTGGACGAGAGACATGGCTTGAGCTTGAGACATGGCTTGGACAAGAGACATGGCTTGAGCTTGAGACATGGCTTTGACAAGAGACATGGCTTGAGCTTGGGACATGGCTTGAACTGGAGACATGGCTTGAGCTTGAGCTTGAGATGTGGCTTGAGCTTGAGACATGGCTTGGATAAGAGACATGGCTTGAGCTTGAACTTGAGACATGACTTGGCGGTCAGGCACAGGCGACTGGGCTTGGACTTGGGCGTCCGAGACGAGACTGGGTCTAGACTTGGGCGTCGTGGACTAGGGACTGGGTCTGGTCTTGGATGTCGTGGACTTGAGACTTTGATTTGACCGAGCCTTCCAGCTCCTGCATTTTGGCAGTCAGATCCTCATTCTGTCTCTCCAGCTGCTGCTAAGCAGTCTCACTCCTCTGAGCCTTGCTGCGCTCACCCGCTAGCGTGTCCACTTGTGCATTTGCCTTCTTCAATCGGTCATTGACGAGTTCAATGTTGCCCTGTTCCTCATCAAGTTCCTCCTCCAGCTGTGAAATACGAGCCTCCAACCACCGCTTCTCATCGTTCAAAGCAGATATCTGGGAGTTACAGCTGGTCACTTCCTTATGCAGCTCATTTCTCTCCTGCTGAACCTGCTTTTGACTGTGATCAGCTGCAGACAGAACCTCATGGAACCGCACATTTTCCGCCTCCATACTCTTGACTTTGCGTTCACTCCTTTTCGGCGCTGCTCCGTGCAGCATCTCTTACTGCTCAGAGTTCATCCACATCCCGCAGCTGATCCTTTAACTGAGTCTGTACTCTCTTCAGCTGTCCTTGTGCTTCATCTCGAGCTTTAATGGCTTGGATGAGTTGAGCTTCCTGCTCGGACAGGTCAAGCTCCAGCTTCTTCTTTGCTGCTACAGCCAGAGCTTTCTGTTTCCTCTCCTCCTCCAGCTCTGCCCCCATTTCATGCACCTGTTCCAATTTCTTTTCCAATTCTGACATTTGTGTCTGACCGGGTTGAAGCTGGTTCTCTGCACTCTTCCTTCTGTCCTTTTCCTCCTCCAGAAGCTCCCTTAGTTGATTTTGTTCGTCTTCTAGTTCAGCGGTCCCCAACCTTTTTTCCACCACGGACCGGTTTAATATCAGACAATATTTTCACGGACTGGCCTTTAAGGTGTGGCGGATAAATACAACAAAATAAAATTATACGACCAGCATAAAAACTGGGGTATTTTTAAAATATAATAATAAACATGAATCCAATGTGAAATCGAAGCTTTATTAGCAGCGTCCTGGTAACATCACACCAACAACATAGCATGAGTAACTTCCGCTCTACCCCTTAACGTATCACGTGACCAAGTAACATATCACGTGACCGAGACAAGCGTCTTGACTTGCGTCAAGAGCGAGTCGTAGACGGATGTAACGGAGAGAATCCGGTCATTTTTCAAAATAAAACATCATTCAGACTCCGATAATAAATAAAACGGAAATAATGCAAGTTATTTATTCTTTTTGTGCGGCCCAGTACCAAATGACCCACGGACTGGTACCGGTACTGGACCGCGGCACTGGGTTGGGGGCTGCTCTAGTTGACAAAGCCGTATGCTCAGAACCCGTTTCCGGAGTGTCTCCTTGCATCAAAACCTGTGTTGCTTGTAGTTGCGACTCCACAGATGAGCCCTCTTCGGTAGCTTTGACATAGCTACTCTGAGTAACTGTGCCTGGAGCTTGAGGAATGGCTTGGTTAGGAATGTCAGGAACCTGAGACTTAGCAGGAACTAGAGCGTCAGATACCCTTGACGTGACTTGGGCCTTGACATCATAGACCTCGGACTTGACTTGGACTTTGCAATTAGAGTATTGAGACTGAACTTGGAGGTCCGGAACTGAAGGCGTGGCTTGGGTTGAACCTTGGGACTTGGCTTTGGCAGAGTCCTGGACGTGAACTTTGGCTGGAGCTTGGACTTGGAACTCTGCCTCGGCTTGGACTCGAGCTGTGGCTAGGGATTGGACGTGAGGTGGGGCCGGAGCCTGGACTGGAGGCATGACTGGGGCTTGAACTGGAGGTGTGACTGTGACTGGAACATGAACTTGGATCTTGGCTTTTAGCGGAACTCTGAGAATTGGATCAGGCAGAAGCTTGGCTGTGGCTGTGACTTGGGGCTTGGCTGTGTCTGTGACTTGGAGCTGTGGTTTGACGTTGGGATATGGCTCAAACAGAAAAAGGAGACTTAACTTGGACAGGGGCAGGGACCTGAGACGTGGTAGGGACATGGACCTGGGACGTGGCAGGGACTGGAGACTTGACTTGGACTGGAGACTTAGAGATGAGCGGAACTCGCTTCACTCAATGAGTGGTGAGAGTCCTGTCCATCTCCAGTTGATATCTCACCATCTCATAGTGCACGTGGAATGGGAGATCCATACTATTTGCCACATTAACTCTTTCCAATAGCTCATCCAAGTTGTAGCTCACCTCTGGTGCTCCAAACTCTTACTCTGAAACAGGTCCGAGAACTGCCTGCTGTCCTCCAGTATCCAGGGTCTCGTGGCCGCTACTTGCAGCGCCCATGTACGGGCTGGGCCATAAAATCGGGACACCGTGAACTGGAACCACTTTTTCTCCCGAGGTTTCGGTTCACAGAGACTTGAAAAATAGCTTTGGCAATCTAGTAGGAAAAAATCCGGGTAACCAAAGCAGCTGTCATACTGATCTGGCATGTCCTCGAAAGTCCTCTGTGCGAAATGCATAGTATCCAAGGCCGGGATACTTGGCGTGGATTGCCGGGTACGGCATCCTCTCCGTTTGCATCTGTCACGGGATGTGACGGGTTCGATCTGTCACGGGATGTGACGGCAGGCAAGTAGGCAGGATGCAAACGCAAGTTCAAATAGAGATCTTTATTTATAGAAAGGGAAAGCAAACCAAACAGAAAAAAGAAACGCAAAGCAATCAACAAACTAAGCTAGGCTCACTTGGCTAAGGCAAATGCTAATGCTATGGCTATAACATGGCATGAAACTAGGACGCTCTATAAGTGCTAAACATGGCAAAAAAACATATACATAAATCGCTATAACTGTTTATCGAACCGCGCCATCTCGAGCACAGCTTACAATATGTATAGATCTCTCAGTCATTAACCCGCAACCGTTAGCAGCTGCCGGCAATTCCCAAACACACGTGACTCAATGAACTATGACCTTGACGAGGCAAGACGAAAACCTGACGTCAACCCGGAAGAGGTCCGCGCATGCGCAACGGCGGTCAACGCGTGCTGTTGTACGGGGGAATCGTGACACCAGATTAATATGTCTTCACTGTACGAGATAACCCCAATAAAATTGCCTGAATTATATAATATAATTTGTTTACCATGTTAGGTTTAAATCCTCTTAAAACAGATTTGCAATTAAATAACATGACTCTGTTCCAATTCACATCCTTCAAAGCTTTGGCATGTTCTGCTTACTCTCACAATCCTCCAAACACCCACACACCCAAAGTCTCCATAAACAAATGAGACAGCTGTAAATGTAAATGTCCACTTATATAGTGCTTTTATCCAAAGTGCTTTACACTGTGTCTCATTCACACACACACCAGTGGTAGCAGAGCTGCCATGCAAGGCGCTAACTTGCCATCGGGAGCAACTTGGGGTTCAGTGTCTTGCCCAAGGACACTTCGGCATGTGGAGTCGGCCGGGAATCGAACCGCCAACCCTACGATTAGTGGACAACCCACTCTACCAACTGCGCCACAGCCGCCGGCAGCTGTCACGGTATGTCCAGCAGAGGGCACTGTGGCTCGATCCTGGATGAGTCACGTGACATTGTTTTGTTACCACGTCGCGCAGTCCAGAGGTGGAGGCTGTCCCATTGTCCAGCCCAGCCAAAAAGGTCGTCCTGCTGCCCTGCACAGCCGAGGAAGCTGTTCCGCTGTCCAGCCCAGCTGAAAGGCTCGTCCTGCCAGCCAAGTCGACCTTGCCCAGCCAAGTCTCAAGTCTCAAACCCAAGCCATGTCCCAAGTCCAAGCCAAGTCCAAGTCAAGTCTCAAGTTCCGGACATCCAAGTCCAGTGTCAAATTCCGAACGTCCAAGTCAAGTCTCAAGTCTCTGTCTTCCAAGTCAAGGCTCCAGTCTCTGACGTCCCAGTTCAGCCCACGTCCCATTCTACCAATACTGCAGAGGAAGCTGCCCCAGAGATTTTTTTTTTGCGTTGGGGCAAGAAGGACAGCAGAGCTCCAGCCTGAGGCCTATGGGGAGGCCTCAGCTGTGGAGATCCAGCCTGAGGCCTACGGGGAGGTCTCTGCGGAGGAAGCTGTCCCGCAGCCCTGCGTCGCCAAGGACGTTGCTCCGCAGCCCTGGGTCACCAAGGACGTCAGCCCTGCGTAGCTGAGGACGTCGCTCCGCAGCCATGCGTCGTCGAGGACGTCGCTCCGCAGCCCTGTGTCGCCGAGGTACCTACCCTGAGCTCCAGGGCTATCTTGGCTGTGTAGTCAGGGTAAACAGAGATGGTCAAATCCCTCATATTAATCTGCTGGAGCTCTCTCGCGCGGTGTAAAATTTCAACACAGTCACTGTGATGGTGGAATCTGCTGATGGAGTCACTGATGGTGGAGTAGCTCGTGGTCGTTCACCAGGCTTGGGCTTCAACTGAAGGGTCTGGTGGGACCGGTCCAGAACCGGCTCCTTCTCCAGACCAGACGCCTCTTTTAACAAGGCCGCTACAGCAGCGGTTGTACAGGTGTCAGCGCCCTCTGGAACTCCATCTATCCTCATGTAATTGCGCCGTGATCTCGACTTCAAATCCTCACGTTTATTCACTAATTGAGTCACGGTCACAGTGAGAGACTCGATAGTAGTCTTCATGTGTGCTATGTCATCGGTGTCATTGGAGAGAGCGTGCTCCATTTCCCCAACAGTACCTTTCAGTGTTGATGTGGTAGCCTCGGTGGCAACTTTATCACTAGCCTGCTGTGTTTTCACGGCCTGCAGGTCAAGCTGGATAGTAGACAGAGCACCCCCGAGAGTCTCCTGGAGCTCCTTTTTAAAAATATCGGTGATGTGCTTCCTCAGTAAAGCCATCAGCTCAAGCCTGAGTGTGGTGAAGTCAGGAACACCGCTCGGCAACGCGGATTCAAGGGGAGAAGGGGACTCGCTCACGGCGCGCACACTAGGCCTCAGTCGTGTCTGAATGCTACCACGGGTTTTCCTGTTCTTTCCACACATTTTAACGTGCCACAAAGTTAAAAGTGCAAATAAGCAAATGGAGTAGAATAAGACAAAAGATATTATATGACAGAAAAGCGCAAATGAATTACAATTTTAATTGAAATCAGCAGGAGCCTCCAACTTCGCGTCTTACTCCACCATTCCGAATTCCTCTGAATATATTTCTGAGATAAAAATATGGATGAATAATGACTTTCGGTGCCTGAACAGCAGGAAAACCGAAGTTATGCTTATAGGATCCCGTCATCAAATTCACAAAGCTGGTCCACTGTCTCTGTTTGTTGATGACTCTGTTCTAGAGACCCAAAGTAAAATGAGGAACCTTGGAGTAATTTTCGATACCAGCCTTACAAGTGATTCTTTTGTTCAGAGCACCGTGAAAGCATCCTTTTTTCACCTAAGAAATATAGCTAGACTGCACCCAATGCTAAACTTCTCTGTGGCTGAAAAGCTGATTAACTCATTTGTTGTCACTCGGGTGGATTACTGTAATGCCATTTTAGCCGGAGTTTCTAAATCCACAGTCAATAAACTGTTCAAAACTCAGGACCTTACACTGGCTCCCGGTCAGGTTCCGTATCCATGTTAAGGTCATGATCTTGACATAAAAGACACTACATGGCTTGGCTCCGCATTACTTATCTGGTTTATTAATCCCTTAAACCCCAAAACGCAGACTGCGCTCCTCACAGTGTAATCTGTTAACTGTTCCACAAACCTGCCTAAAATCTATGGGTGACAGGGCTTTTTCTGTCTATGCTCCTTCACTTTGGATCTCTCTTCCTCCTGAACTGAGGGAAGCCCAGACTTTTGGCAGTTTTAAAGCTCAACTTAAGACACACTTTTTTAAATTTGCATTTGACTTCTGATGTCTTCTTTTATTAATGTTATTATTTTATTGTTATTATTATTATTATTATTAATGTTGTTATTCTTATGAACATTTATATGTTAGATTTTTCTGTGTATTGCTTATTTTGAGTACAGCGCTTTGAGAAGCTGCTTTTAAAGGCGCTTAATAAAATAAAGTTTACTATTATTATTATTGTTGTTGTTGTTATTATTATCATCATACAGATATGAGAGTCCTAGAAAAGTCCACTGGGGTAACTGGATCAAATCCAAAGCTGGGACACAATGAACCCGAGCCACTGCACTTGCCCAGCTTGGGGTTCGCCAGCGTGGCATCTTCTCCATCTTCCTGCTGCATCCATGGTGATGCAAAGTATTCTATCACGAGATCCACGTAATGGAGGTTAGGGCGGATACAAATAAAGATCAGAGTTAATTTAGAGAGAGACAGGCAGCCAAACCCAAAACATGAGACAATAGCAAGGTCAAGAAATGGGTCATGGGTCAGGTGATTGGCAAACAGGCATAAACTGGTCAAGGCAAGAATCGAGAACGAGAAACAAGAAGCAAGATCAACAAACATGAAACAAAATAAGGAACAGGGTACAAACACTTAGTATGGTGACAACACTCGATACTTCACAAAGTCACTGTGTTCAAACAGTCTCTTTATAGTGTGGTTGTGAGTGTTGTAAATTTGATGCAGGTGTGCATGATTACAATGAATGTGAGTGCTCTGGGAATTGCAGTCCATGGCGGCCGTGTTAGTAGACCATGTTGATAGATTGTTATTGTGTACTTGACCATCAAGCGACTATTTTAAGTTCTATAAACCCTGTTCTAGTAAAATATGCTAGTAATATATATTTAAAAAAAACGCACTTATCTTTAGTAAAGCAGTGTACATTTTCTGTAATGGGAGTTAATTCAGTGGTTGAGGGGGTTGTGGGGGGGCATGGTGGATTAGTGGTTAGCACGTTCGCCTCACAACTCCAGGGTCCGGGGTTTGATTGCAGCCGGGGCCATGTGTGTGTGGAGTTTGCATGTTCTCCCCGTGCTGCGGGGGTTTCATCCGGGTACTCCGGTTTCCTCCCCCAGTCCAAACACATGCATGGAAGGCTGATTGGCGTGTCTAAAGTGTCCGTAGTGTATGAATGGGTGTGTGATTGTGCCCTGCAATGGACTGGCACCCTGGTGGGCTCCAGGGTGTACCCACCTTGTGCCCGATACTCCCTGGGATAGGCTCCAGGTTCCCCCACGACCCTGAAGATGGATGGATGACCATTTGCCTCACACCACCACGGTTGGGGTTCAAATCTCACCTTCACCTTGTGTGCATGGAATGGAGCCTGTGTGTTCTCCATGTTCCTTGGGGGCTTCCTTCAGGTACTCTGGTTTCCTGCACTTTGATTGGCATGTCCAAATTGTCTGGGGTGTGTGAGCGTGTGCATGATTGTGCCCTGTGATGGTTGGCACCTTGTCCATGGCCTTGTGCCCCAAGCTCCCTGGGATTGGGCTCCAGGCTCTCCGCAACTCTGTGAAGGTTTGGCAGTACAGAAAATGGATGGATGGATGGATGGATGGATGCAACAGGAGGTGGAGAGTTCAAAGCCAAGCTGCCATGCTTGGGTCTTTGAGCAAGACTCTTAATCCTTCACCTGTTTCAACTATAAGCTACAATGGATTTTTAGTTATTTATTTTACAATCATGCATAAAAATGCCAAGCAAATGAAGGGGATTGAACTATTCTACCCTACTGCTTATCTCAGTAGACTACTCTAGGCATGAACAAGCACCAGTCATTCTGTTTATGTGAGCACCGCTCCCTCTATACTGTCTGTATATAACGCAGTGTATGAAAACGGGTTCAATTAAAGCGCTCATGCATGCAAACAAAACCACCCACTCGCGAGCTCTGCCACTGTTACCTGAGCAGTGAGTGTCAGCAATCTGTATAATCACCGATATGACTGATTTGACTATTTAAAGCATGGAGTCTGAAGAACTGAGAAAGGTGAACCTTTACACTAGCCTGCTAGTCTGCCCACGCACATTATTAATATTCAGGAACCACAGAAAAAAAATGTATCTATGCAAATGGTTTTAAACATACACTTATGAGAACACATCAGCAGCAGCTTTAGCTATCATCCATAGCCACTCAAGCACACACAATGCTACCACATACACACCCTGAGGTCAAGGCCTGATAGGGGGACTGGGCAGAAATAGGTCATTTGTCACACATCATGTCCCGGGGCTGGAAATGCATTATAGATGAGACCGAGCAGCTCATCTCAGTGAGCTCCGACCTCTCGGAGAGCAGAGGAGTAGGGAGGAAGGAAGGATGAGGGAGGGGCAGCAAGATGACACTTACTGTAATGAGTATCACGCGCTTCCAAATGTGAACCAGGGAAGAACTGATATGATGTCATATCAGTCGCAATTTTATATCGCTAGTAATTGTATCTCTGTCGTTCTGTATTTACAGCTACTATGTGATTACAAATGACATAGTACAAACTCACTTTTGTATTAGAAATGTGCACATGCCTTTCGTTCATGGGCGTAACCACGCATTCTTTGCCCCCAATGTTGAGGAAATACCAATCTGTCCACCCAATATACAGTACAAAATAATTTCTATATATCCCCCTTTAATGAACCCTGCCAACGGATCTGTCCTTTCTTCACCTATTCTATTTACTTATGTCTGTTCCTTTTTCATATATTTCCGTTTGTTAAGGAAAATCGGTGTGTCCCCCCTCCAGTTGTACACATGGTTGCGCCCATACACAACACAAGATCGTTGATATATTTTAGCAGCTCAGTCTGTAAGAAATGGAGACAGCAGCCAAGTGTAGAATAGTGCAGCAGAACATACAAGCTTTTTTTCAGACAGTCAGTAACTAGCTACCTAAATAGTAGGTAACCTTACCTTAGTGTAGAAGGCATCATTCCATGGCTTAAGAACGTCAATTAACTTTTGATATTTGCACACCCATGAAGTAGGCTAGGCTAACGTCAGTTCCAGTTTTTGACCATATACATATCCTCCCGCCGGGTTCGTTGTGACACTGTTATAAAAGCGAGACACCAGTTACACAAACAGAATATTCAGTTTATCAAAGTAAAATGATCATCTACGTCAGTCAGTGTTATTCTGGGAAAATAATGGTACCTGGTCATAATGCAGGCAGCAGAGCATTGCTTAGAAGCATCCGTGGGGAGTAGTGTTGAATTTAGTTTCATCCTTTCTGAGTTTGTTTAAAAGTCATGCTTGCGTGTTAAAATGTTAACGTGTGGGGTTTGCCTGCACACATCTTAGCTCGCCTCTAATCAGGGGATCAGGGGAATCAGGGAAACTTCATAACGGGAATAAAAACACAATCACAGACGTAATCAGGTTATAACCAAATGTTACGGTTTGATGAAGGAACCATGGATGATTTTCTTAGAGGATTCAGTCTCACTCAGTGAATTGATAAAGAAAGAAAGAAAGAACACTCCAGATATTTTGTAGCTGTCCTGCCCCTTTGCACCTCATTTCTCCAGATGGAAACTGATGCATTAGAATATAACATACATAGGTACTGTACGTTATCGTTTAGCGTGCTAAATGCCATATATATCATTTTAATTGTAGCCCCTTTTTCCTTTCGAGTATGGGGTGATGCATTATTGTAACTCTCTCATTCTCTCTCCTTTACTCTTTCCTAAAGCATCTACACTTATACATGACTTTTTTTTAATCATATTACAATCAATATTTATTTATTTAGTTATTTAAAAAAATGATTCCGTAAACATTAAAGGTTCTTCAATGGGATCTACCTGGAAATCTCTCTGCTAGGGAAACACTCAGCTGCAGAGTTCAGCATTCCGCCCAAAAAAAAAAAACCACAAACAGGACAAACACTTTACAGCTCCTTTTTTTGTAATAAAGGAGGAGAGAATTATTAAAGTATTATAATAATAATAATAATAATAAATATTGAATTCTTTTCCACTTAGACGCCATATACAGTGGTGTGCAAAAGTCTTCGGCACATGTAAAGAAATTTTATAAAGCAAAACAAGTGTTTAAAGATTTCTACATTAAAATAAATGTTCTATAAAGAGCAGCATGGCTGTAGCCTCCAGTTGATGAGCGCTCCATCCAGACATAGGGCATCAGGACAGACCAGGTAGGTCAGGAGTGCAGACAGGGTCAGGTTCACTGGCATCTCCATAAAAATCATGTGTAGCTCTTTATTGACATACAAACAATTTTCTGTAATTCTTTTAGTGGAAAGGTAAGGTTTGGAAATAATGCAGACCTCCAAAGCTAAACCTCTAGGAAAGGATTTGTGTTTACAAAATGTGACATTTGCACAGCACTGTATTATATACCGAGAGATGAAATTAACAGACAATGTAATTATCCAGCTTGAAAATCATTCAATCATTCCTGCATCTTACATTCATGCAGAAAAGTATTTTTTTTATCTCGGTCAGGGTTGTGGTGGTTCCAAAGACTACTCCGGGACGAAACAGCTTCAAATCAGTAACGAGCATGCTAATTAGTAAAATGTTATACATTCTTAGATATGTGTTCCTAACGCTCATAATACTATGGAGTTTCTTACCATTTTCATCTCTACAAACCAGACATTGTGAAAGCTTTAAAAATTAAATAAATAAATCCCATTACTGATATGCGTCAGGCCAAGCCGATCTGTATTTCCTTGGTTGCTTATACAAAACGTCTGGAGAATCGCAGACTAGAAAATGGTGCTTTTTTGTGTTGTGTACATTAGGAAATGTAATGGTACACGGGTGTTTACCACAATCTGGCATTAAAATAAGGTAACCACATGAACTCACAATAAGCTCTTTTTACAATTTTAAAGTCTTCAGTGCGGCGGGCAGCTAACATCAGATAACATTAGCGTTCAATATTACTGCGGTTAATAAACTATACGGTAGTGGTGACTCAGCACTTGGGGATTTGGACTACTGAGTGGAAGGTTCCGAGTGGGAATCACGGTACTGACACGTTGCAAGTGGCAAATTGGGTGCTTGAACAAGGTCATTATCTGCTCAACTCTGGATGAAACAACCTGCCTGATGAATAAACGTAACGTGAACTTTTAGCGTGACTTTGGATGGAAGGTCACTTAGCCGACGTGTATTTGATTAGATTAATTGCCATTTGCACAGGTACAAAGCAGTACGAGTACACTGGAATTCTTGTGCGTAAGTTTTGAGTCAAATTATATAAGAATAACACAATAAACACAACCTTACCAAAAAAAAACCCTTTACATACACATTCATTTAATTTAACAAATAACAAATTTAAAATCAATTATAATATTAAAACCACCATCTGGCATAACCAGTGAGATCATTAAAAATACCGTCGCGTGTATGAATGAAGTGTACCTGCAATGAGTGAGACGGGAGGTGTAATATTTCCCTCCAGACTCACTGCCTTTCATTTCCAAATTGACCGTAGTGTGTGAATGTATGTGTGACTGTTGCCCTGCAATGGGTTGCCACTCTGTGCCCCAAGCCTCCTGGGATAAGCTCCAGTTTCCCCGTGACCCTGTACAGAAAATGGATGGATGGAGGTTGGAGGATGAATGGATAAGTACTTTTTGTGTCAAACAGATTAAATGTGAAATAAATTAAATAATATATACAGTGCCTTGCGAAAGTATTCGGCCCCCTTGAACTTTTCAACCTTTTGCCACATTTCAGGCTTAAAACAAAGATATAAAATTTAAATTTTTTGTGAAGAATCACCAACAAGTGGGACACAATTGTGAAGTGGAACGAAATCTATTGGATATTTTAAACTTTTTTAGCAAATAAAAAACTGAAAAGGTGGGCGTGCAAAATTATTGCCGCCCCTTTTACTTTCAGTGCAGCAAACTCACTCCAGAAGTTCAGCGAGGATCTCTGAATGATCCAATGTTGTCCTAAATGACTGATGGTGATAAATAGAATCCACCTGTGTGTAATCAAGTCTCTGTATAAATGCACCTGCTCTGTGATAGTCTCAGGGTTCTGTTGAAAGCGCAGAGAGCATCATGAAGACCAAGGAACACACCAGGCAGGTCCGTAATACTGTTGTGGAGAAGTTTAAAGCCGGATTTGGATACAAAAAGATTTCCCAAGCTTTAAACATCCCAAGGAGCACTGTGCAAGCGATCATTTTGAAATGGAAGGAGTATCAGACCACTGCAAATCTACCAAGATCTGGCCGTCCCTCTAAACTTTCAGCTAAGACAAGGAGAAGACTGATCAGAGATGCAGCCAAGAGGCCCATGATCACTCTGGATGAACTGCAGAGAACTACAGCTGAGGTGGGAGAGTCTGTCCATAGGACAACAATCAGTCGTACACTGCACACAAAAAGATATCCATAAAAAGTCTCGTCTAAAGTTTGCCACAAGCCATCTGGGAGACACACCAAACATGTGGAAGAAGGTGCTCTGGTCAGATGAAACCAAAATCGACCTTTTTGCCCACAATGCAAAATGATATGTTTGGCGTAAAAGACACACCATCCCCACTGTCAAACATGGTGGTGGCAGCATCATGGTTTGGGCCTGCTTTTCTTCAGCAGGGACAGGGAAGATGGTTAAAATTGAGGGGAAGATGGATGCAGCCAAATACAGGACCATTCTGGATGAAAACCTGTTGGAGTCTGCAAAATTTATCTTCTAACAAGACAATGATCCCAACATACAGCAAAATCTACAAAGGAATGGTTCACAAATAAACGTATCCAGGTGTTAGAATGGCCAAGTCAAAGTCCAGACCTGAATCCAATCGAGAATCTGTGGAAAGAGCTGAAAACTGCTGTTCACAAACGCTCTCCATCCAACCTCACTGAGCTCGAGCTGTTTTGCAAGGAAGAATGGGCAAGAATTTCAGTCTCTCGATGTGCAAAACTGATAGAGACATACCCTAGCGACTTGCAGCTGTAATCGCGGCAAAAGGTGGCTCTACAAAGTATTAACGCAAGGGGTCTACTATACTGTACAGTTCTACCCCTTATTCGTCTACTATACTGTACAGTTCTACCCCTTATTCGTCTACTATACTGTACAGTTCTACCCCTAGTGCGTCTACTATATTGTACAGTTCTACCCCTAGTGCGTCTACTATACTGTACAGTTCTACCCCTATTGCGTCTACTATACTGTACAGTTCTACCCCTTATTCGTCTACTATACTGTACAGTTCTACCCCTTAGTGCGTCTACTATACTGTACAGTTCTACCCCTTATTCGTCTACTATACTGTACAGTTCTACCCCTAGTGCGTCTACTATATTGTACAGTTCTACCCCTAGTGCGTCTACTATACTGTACAGTTCTACCCCTTATTCGTCTACTATACTGTACAGTTCTACCCCTTATTCGTCTACTATACTGTACAGTTCTACCCCTAGTGCGTCTACTATACTGTACAGTTCTACCCCTTATTCGTCTACTATACTGTACAGTTCTACCCCTTATTCGTCTACTATATTGTACAGTTCTACCCCTTATTCTTCTACTATACTGTACAGTTCTACCCCTAGTGCGTCTACTATACTGTACAGTTCTACCCCTTATTAGTCTACTATATTGTACAGTTCTACCCCTAGTGCGTCTACTATACTGTACAGTTCTACCCCTTATTCGTCTACTATACTGTACAGTTCTACCCCTATTTACTATACTGTACAGTTCTACCCCTAGTGCGTCTACTATACTGTACAGTTCTACCCCTTATTCGTCTACTATACTGTACAGTTCTACCCCTTATTCGTCTACTATACTGTACAGTTCTACCCCTAGTCGTCTACTATACTGTAAGTTCACCCCTTATTCGTCTACTATACTGTACAGCTACCATTCTCAACTGTACAACCCTAGCGACTATACTTACATTACCCCTTCACTATACTACAGTTCTACCCCTTAGTCTACTATACTGTACAGTTCTACCCCTAGTGCGTTACTATACTGTACAGTTCTACCCCTTATTAATTAATACCCGTACTATATTGTACAGCTACCCCTACTACATACGGTACAGTTCCCCTAGTGCGTTACTATACTGTACAGTTCTACCCCTTATTAGTCTACTATATTGTACAGTTCCCCTAGTCGTGCTACTATATTGTACAGTTCTACCCCTAGTGCGTCTACTATACTGTACAGTTCTACCCCTTATTCGTCTACTATACTGTACAGTTCTACCCTTATTCGTCTACTATACTGTACAGTTCTACCCCTAGTGTGTCTACTACAGTGGAGTCATTGTTTTACTGAAGGTCTTATTGTGCTACGTCACCAGCCTCACTGTAAATCAAAGTTGCATTAAAAATAATTTCTCCCCCAAAACAAGCAGCACTACATGACCTGCTAATTTCTAAAGTGAGGCTGAACCCAACTCGTGAGCAAGAAACTCAAACCTAAGTGATGAGTCACATGAAATGAACTGCTTTGTTCTCATCACACCGCATCATCAGACGGTGTCATCTGGAGTACGAGCTTTTGGGTATACGCATACGGTTCGTCACTGATGCATGATCTGTGTGTTTTTTTTTTACTCGACTCCTTGTCTAGCACAGAGGTCACGTGACAGTTTTCATCTAAACGTCACAATCATTCCTCTACCAAACTACTCCACACAAAACCACACCATATTTCACACCATTAAACACCTTCGTGCTGTTCACTCACTAATCAGAGCTCGCTTCTTAGAAGTCGACAAATATGCAGCCAAGTCATCAGAACATTCATCGGAATATATCTGATCTATCGGTTTGAAACGTGCTCTCAAAAACGACAAACCCAACGCAAAGGACACAACGCGAGGTGAGGTTTATGGATCTGAAGGTGTGAGGAGATTTATGCTGTGGGTGGTGAGTGAACACATGGAAGAAGAGGAAGAGGAAAGCGAGGAAAAGGACATGGCTTCTGCCTTTTCTGCACCCATCTGTTCTGATGGTGCAGGTGGAGCTCTATTCACCCATCTCTGCATGTGTGTGGAGTAGGAGGGAGGGGGGAAGGAAGAAAAGGGAGGGCAGAGAGAAGGAGTGAAGAGATGAAGGGGTGGGAGGTGGAGGGGGGGCTCCTGGTGATCTCTCCTGAAGGGGATAATAGGACAGCGACGCATTGCAATGGCTGCCGTGTAGCGCCCTCCCTACCCAATTAGCCAATCAGCGATCGCCTCTGACTGGCAGAAGGACACATAAAAGAAGAACATTGCAGCAGAGGCACAGAAGGAGACTGTGAAGAGCTGGGAAATACACACACACACACACACACTATCGCGCGCACACACGACAACCGAACCAGAACACCCTCCTCTGGACACACCCTACTGGGGATCACTGCTTCTCTCTCTCTCGCTCTCTCTTTTTTTTTTTTTTTTTTTTATTTCTGAACCATCGCCCACGCCGCACAGGGAGAAATCTCTCTCGTCCTCATCATCATCATCATCATCATCCTGAAGAAAATCCCTTTCTCCTCATTTTCACTCTGCTTGAGGAACACCTACAATCAGACGGGCTGAGAATCCCTGAAGACAAGGCTCTTTTTTTTCTTTTTTTTTTCTTTTCATTTCAGAAAAAAGCGACGTGTTTAATTGAGCCACGCGTTTTAAAAAAAAAGAAAAAAGAGAGAAAAAAAAAAGACCAGAGCGAATCCTCCAGCAAGCCCGAAGAAGACCTGCACATCGAAGGAGCTAGATCACGATCATCTTTGTACAAGAATGGTTACTGTACGTATATATACATATATTTTTTTTCATTTTTAGCCATTTTAACAATGCAAAAATATAATTGTAGTATCCTCGGTCCTCAAATCAAGCCTTTGCAAGACTTCTAAGCTAGATGGAGAATATTCTGAGGGTTGTCGTTTTAAATCGGCATCACACTTGGATTAACCTGATTTGTAGGCAGCTTTGCGTGTTAATATCGTTTTGAAAAAAACATGGCATTCGCTCGGTGACATTCCTTTAAAGCGGATTGTGTAAACAAGATTAGCGAAGCAGCGATGGATTTTAGAAACGTGATCCATGGATGCGCAACACTACAGCTCGCTCTCTCTGTTTCCTACGGAGCGTCACATCCTGGGTTCAATTTTTTTTTGCATACAGATTGTGGCTAGTCTGTTAATTAACGTAAAATTCCTTTATATAATGTGTATGTATTTTTCCACACTATTGACACTTGATCCCATAGAAGTCACGGCTCAGTGGCCATTCCGCAGGAGCAGAGAGAGAGAGAGAGAGAGAGAGAGAGAGAGAGAGAGAAAGAGAGAGAGAGAGAGAATTAATATAAGGCAGAAGGGGGGAGGCAAGTCCCCCCCCGGAAAAAAAAGAAGAAAAAAAAAAACATTGTGGGGCATTTGTTGACACAGAGAGGGGGGAGGGAAGAGAGAGAGGTGCAAAGAAAAGGGTCGAGTCACTCAGGGGAAAGGAGGGTTTTTTGTTGTTTTACGCATCAAGTCGAGTCGGATCGAATCAGACGTTTAGAAATTCCTAAAGGGCTTCTTTTTGTTGCGATGCACGAACAATATCCAGGGCCCATGAGACGAGCAGGAACGGCTGCAGAATCCTAAAGCTTTAACGGGGCGCTGATCGGAATGAGAAATGTGTGCAGTAAGGACAGGCCTCGCACGAGTGCGAGCATTTTGGGCGTGGCTTCATTCTCTCGAAGGCGACGGCACACGCTGGCAGCACCACGCAAATCTCAGTCCTGACTGAGCAGATATCGCCTGTGATCTGATCTCATACATGATGCACGCTCAGTTTGATATTATCCGGTGTTCCGGTTTCACCCGTCGCAGCGTCACAGTCACAACCTTCACTGCATTTAACGCAGAAACAAAGACACTAGGGGCTGTGCACAGCTTAAATAACATTGTTGACATTTGTGGAAAAAAAACAAAAACCATCTAGGATATTCTCATTTCTGCCTGACTGAGAGATAATGACACGTGGCCTGGTTTTGGACTGGTATTTATCGAGGTGTCTACATGTTAACAGGGTGGGCCTCAGCCACCCCAGTGCCTCCCCAGTGAGCCTAACCTGCTGGTGGGGGTCAATGTGCAGAGACCTAACCTCAAACAATGAACTCTCGTCGATTTACAGAAATGCCCCTGATTTAAACAAACGCACGCTTTCCATATATATCCAGCCGTTGAAACCCATCACTGAGCGCATCCAGAGGAATGATGAAGACGTTTATGGCGAACTCAGAGCTCCACGGTCCTCAGTAAGCTCTCTGCAGCCTATATACCGCAGCGCCAAGCAAATAAAAAGCGTCGAGTCAGATAACCTTCTCTTACACAATTCAAGGACAAGGACGTAGTAAATGAAGCACAGCACAACCCACTGCCAGGATAGAAGCTCAGAGTAAAGCTCATCACGGCCGATCTGGATGCTGAGGTGGAAAATGGAGGACGGACACAGATCCAGAAGCCGATGTCAACACGACAGGGGACATGACGCACAAAACGCTCATCGTTTCAGTCCGATCAGCCTTTGTGATGGTGCTAGGCCTAATAATGAGACATGTATCAGATTGTTCTTTTTTTTTCTTTTCCTTTTTGAATATTCACACGGCCGTGATCGGGGCTGCTGTGCCAGGGATAAAACGGTCAAAATAAATTGGTAAAGTTGTTGGTGCTCATTGTTCCCAGAGAGGCCCGCAGCACAAAGCGCTAGTGTTTACATTAATATTCATAGCGCTGCCGCGGCCTGCGTGCGCGAGGAGGAACGGGTGGCTCTTTTGTTCGTGCGTGTCAATACGTTTATTCAGGCTGGCTTTTTATGAATGCCTAAAGAGCGAACAGATCCTTGTTCAATCAAAGCGGAGAGGGGATAACGATTTAAGCGATTCCGGTAGACAGACCGAATTAAGCAGTGAAGTCGGATCTTTATATTTATATATATTTTGTTATTTATTTTTATGAAAGCTGTTGTTCTTATTTATATATATTTTTTTAAACGGGGCTCTGAGCACGCGGAGCCTCCGAGCCGAGTCTGTTTCAGCACTCTGGATAGAGACAGGACACAAACAGAACCCAGTACACAGTTTCCTCCCCACCACCTCATGTCTGTTTTGTGTTCCATCATACTGCTGGAAATCCCGTTAGGTTTCCGCTTGGCTGTGTAAAGGTATACGGACTGCATGGTGGAAATCTTGGAATACGTTGATGTAATAAGACACAAGCGTTTGTTGATCCGATCGGATGAAACGTAAAAAAGCAGGCCAATCTGTGTGGTATTTGATAAAGATGAAGCATTTCGCTTGGTGTCCTGTAGCTCTCCAGCTGCCACTGTGATCCTCTAAGCTGCAGTGAGAACGTGGCTAATGCCTTTTGTTTAGAATAATCCTGTAATCGCAGTTACTGAGACGGCCTGTTAGAGAAATCCGAGCGTTCGCCTTTTCAGTCTCTGTCAGTAAAGGGCCGACCCAGACAGTGGTGCTGTTTTAATTAAACCATATTTTCAGCACATACTTAATGTCCGGGCTACTTAATGACTCAAAACAACAACAAAAAACATCTAAATCTGGTTGGTCAGCAAAAGCTGTCAATTCTCACAGCACTGTACTTAGGACGTTGGAGCTATTTCTAGAAAATGGCTTCCTGGAAGCACAGACTGCTTCGGCTGTAGGTGTATATTTTTCACCTGAGACTTCACGTGACGCTTTTTGTCTGAAAGTCTACAGTGATATTATGGTTTTGAAAGGTGTGAGGTGGTCACGTGACAAGGCAAGCAGGCTGGGTCGGTGTGGTCTTTCTCTACCCAGGAAATAGAAACCTACAAGCCAAGGGAAGAGAGGTGAAGCCTGTTCATGGTGTGTTGTGTGTGTGTGTGTGTGTGTGTGTGTGTGTAAGATGTGTTTCACTAGTACGAGGTCGGTGCATCTCATGAAGCTGCAGGTAAGACTGATGGGAATGGCGGTTCCTGGCTCGTCTGTGTCAATCAGGCATTTGTGATAAAAAAGATCTTCTTCCTCTGGTTTGTTTTCACAATAGCAGGGGCCTAAGGGCAGGAAGAGCTGCCTGCACGTTACGCAGCATTTTTCACGTTTGTTGCCAGGGATTGGCGCCTGCCACGAGAAGGTTCGCTTAAGTCTAGTCCAAACTCGTTCCAGTGCTGTAGCTCTGTGAATGTAGGAGTGTGTCTGCTAGCATAAAAAAAACAACAACTTTCAACAGGAAACGGTGAAATATAGAGGTTATCAAGATACTTTTATCATGTCGGGATAGCAGTTATGCCTTTTTCTAGGTTTTGATTAACCCACTGCCTTGCTGAGGTGTTCTCCTTGCCAGGGTTAGTTTGCCTTATGAGATCTATGTTTTTTGTTGCTGTTGTTGTTGTCAGAGACAGAAGGTTCACTTCATTTATCCATAATGAACATAATGATCTTAAACGGGCATAACCGACGCTCATTTGCATCCCTCTTCTGCGACACACGCATTAAAAACACACGAAAAATATACATTCATGCACACACAAACACACTGCTAAAAGTCATGAAGCCAGCCAATAGCAACTGTTGTCAAGCAGCTGTTACCTGGGCAACCTGAGTAGAGGTAAGGCTCAAGTCGAGAAGAAATTATTCCATGGGGGAGAAGAGCGTTAGAGATGGATTAGAGGAAAATGGAAAGGGAAAAAACAAGGGCCACACCTTCAGGGGAGAGAAGAAACAAAGAAAAAAGAAAGAAAGAAAGACATGCAGGCTGAGAGGTGGTGGTCGAAAGATGTAGCTGGAGAGTCTGATTCCAGTTCATTCTGATGTACAATTAGACTTTTTTAACTGAAGACATGTTATCTAAAAGGGTTTAATGAATAGTGAATGATTCTACCTGTTGATGCGAGTTGATCGTACAGATTACAGATTAAAGGTGCAGCATTAATTAGGTGTGCGCGCCTCCCAGTTCCACCCGGGGGGTTATTCTTATCCTATCAAGGGCCTACAGGTTCACTGACCGCATGACAATTCAATTCTCTTAAGCAAATCACTCTCGAGAACGATGCTTCATAATGTTGCACCAGTATAGGAAGAAAAATCACCAAGAGAACGCCTTGACATACAGGACACAGTGGCAAAGCGATAGAAAGAAGCGAATAAAAAGGATTAAGAATGACCAGCATAGGCTACATCTGTTCTTTCAAAACTCCCCATAGGCTAAATTAAGCAACATGCTGTAGTCCAGAGCAACAGACAAACCACAGAAGACATGCGTACATACGCACACAAAAATAATGGCACACTTCCATCGCACACAATATGTTTGCTACTGGCAGCTCAAACTTCGGCAGAGCCTACAGTGCAGGATGTCACGTTAACTTACCCTTCATCAGTCAGACTACTAATGGAATACTGTTCCACCCTGGGTAGAGAAACAGCAGACGGGGCAGAAATAAATAAATCACTGGAACATCCACAGATCTGAGAGAGAGAGAGAGAGAGAGAGAGAGAGAGAGAGAGAGAGAGAGAGAGAGAGAGAGAGAGAGAGAGGAGAGAGAGAGAGAGAGAGGGAGAGAGAGAGAGAGAGAGAGAGAGAGAGAGAGAGAGAGAGGGAGAGACAGAGAGAGAGACCAGGGGAAAATGAAGAGGACAGAGAGAGAGAGAGAAAAAAAAAAATATATATATAAAGGAATTTGAACCTTGATCTTAAGTTTCTCCACGGTTCACATGCAGACAGTAGCAAGGACAATCCCACCTACAAAGTCACACAAAATACAGTGTCTGACCCCTCAGATTTCTCTCCACAGATAATCAGCACCATGGAAACTCAGGTGTCCAATGGTCCGAGCGGAACCAGCATGCCTAACGGCCCGGTCATCAGCACCAACGGTGCCACAGACGACAGCAAGACCAACCTGATTGTCAACTACCTGCCTCAGAATATGACGCAGGAGGAGTTCAAGAGCCTGTTCGGCAGCATCGGAGAGATCGAGTCCTGCAAGCTGGTCAGAGACAAAATCACAGGTAACGCAAGCCTTCAACATATCACCAGTCTGAGGCTCGCTAGATCCTGGAGTGCAAGATTTGATGAAAGATTTGGAATTTTTTTTCTGTTTTTTTTTTAAAGAGACTTATTAACTCTTAGCTTTAAATATTGTAAAAAAAAACAAAAACAAACAAACAAAAAAAACCCCACAATAATTAAATAAAGTTATTTCCACATTCTTCGAGAAATACAGTTCAATCTATAGCCATAAAGCATTCCTCTCAAGAAACTCTTAAAGGTTCTATGTAGAATCCTGCAAACAAAGACAGTGTTTCTTTCCATTAAGCAAAGAAAGATCCCCAAGAGGAACTTCTAATTAAGCTGCAAGCTTTTCTGAGCGTCTGTGTTGGTTAGTGAACTTATTTTAAGGGGCACGCTACACTTATTTGACATTACAATTAGCTGCAGAATTATCGCAGATTATTATGATGCGCCGTCACTCTTATCAGGCTGTAGCTCACGGTTTTCTGCTATGTTTACAGGTCAGAGTTTGGGCTATGGCTTCGTAAACTACGTTGACCCTAACGATGCCGACAAGGCCATCAACACGCTCAACGGTCTCAAACTGCAAACAAAAACAATCAAGGTAAGAGCACCTTGACCCCACGCTCCCGTATCATCCTGCTGACAAGTGAGCCGCAGGACGAAAGAAGGGAACGCGAGGAAGTGACAGACGGAACAGAGGGAAGGGAGGAGAGAGGGTGGGACAGAGGGCAGAGAAGGCAACAGCAAGCACAAAGGGAGCAGAAGAAAAGAAAGAGGGTGAGGCAAAAGCAGAGGTCAGAAAGTAAGGGGGCTGTGTGCAAAGGTGATTGTGATGGAAATGTAATTAGAGAGGTGCAGTACATGGCATTTGAGGGGTGGGGGTGCTGAATCAGTGCAGGAAGCCCCATCTGCCTCCAATCTTGGCTAATTAGGGCCTTCTTTGTCTCCGAATTCAGCAGGGAATGGGGAAGGGGTTCGACTCAGGGAAGGAGGGGTTGAGAAGTAAGAAATAAAATAATTCAGCCTGGTTTAACCCCACCTGATCATAGCCCATCAAAGATTGTGTCAAAAGTACAAACAACATTTAACATATTTCCATATATCTCATTTAAAAGTTTCATCCTATTTACAAACATTCTAGTTACTCGTGTACAAACACAGTTGTATATATTATCACGTCATGCTACAGCCTCCATCAGGAGGATGTTCGAAATTGTATATTTATTTAAAAATTTTATATATATATATATATGTATATATATATATATATATATATATATATATAAAAATTGTAAATTATTAAAATAAATATTATAGTATATTTTAAATATCCAGTGCTTCCCCACCCCTCCCCCCATGCTGGCCTTCTCAACAGTGTTAGCAAGCATTCATCATTTATGTGCACGCTGCGTCCAAATCCTTAAGCTGAGCAAATGTCATTTTTTCCATGTCAAAAAGGCATTGTTAGAGAGATGAGAGGACTTGGGAGGAGGGAAACGAGGAGGGAAAGGAGGTGCAGGAGCAAAGGCTAGAGGACGCAGCGTTGCGAGAAGAATGCCAATGACAGGATTAGAGGCCATATGGACTGCAGGCACCATCTGTAGTGTGGGAGAGATAGGGAGAGGGTTAATTATAGGGCAGAATCCGGTCTTCTAAAAAAAAAAAAAAAAAAAAAAACCCAGCCCCGCCCTTCCAGCCGGCAGTCCAATCTCCACCGTACACTCACCCACTCGCTGAACAATAACACCCCGGACCCCAACAATACAGCTGCTTAGTCATACTCACCCCCAACACGTATACATGCACAGATGATGCAGACATGGAGCCTACGCCATTCAGGCCCAGCTAGCAATTAGCCGTAGTGTTCTACAGCACACATGTGAGAACATAAAGGACATAAAGACATCGAGGGGAATATAAGGAGATAAAAAGCAATACAAAGAACAATGAAAAAGAAAAGAACGTCCAAAACACTACGTGTATCGACACAAAAGAGAACGGTTTAAAAAAATGTTGTTAAAAAAAATGCTCGAAATTTATACGTTTAATAATATTGTAGGCTCAAGCTGGACAGTACAAACCGTTGTGCAGTCATTTAAATAACGGATTACAAGTCTGGACCTGGACATGTTGGCCTTACGGAGTCGTTTTGCTTGGACAGGAGCAGAGTTTGTGAGCTTTCAGAAATGCTGGACATATTGTAAGCTGTTTACTTGGTTTGTTGGTTGCCAGAGGAGCAATTTCCCCTAGAGGGAGAAGACAAAGAAAGGAGGGAGAAGAGGGAGGGGGGGGCGATGTCTCTATCACATGAAAACACACACACTCAGTGCTACCATCAATCACAGTCATTCTCAGTCAGCCCCGAATTCTTAAATAAATACAGACTCGAGACATATTAAAGGAAACGATTTCAGCTCAGCCGTCGGAACAGCTTTCGCCTTCTAGAAGTTTCCAGAACGGTACCAGAAGGATGGACACCGTTCTTCCAGAAGACGTTCCCTCGACTGTTGATGGTGGTTCGGGGGCACGGAACTAAAATGTCAGAGTGCCTGGGTTGCAAAATATCTGGGTGACGAGATACGGTGAAGGCCCTGGTGAATCATACGATCGACATCATTCGTATCAGTCAGAATAGCCTTGTATTGATTTACAGTGACCCTTACCAGGAAGGGGACAAGTGGAACCAAACCATGCTGACAAATGCCCACCACGGCACTGGTTTTTTCCCCATTTCTCACTGAATATTTTACAAGCCAAAAAAATTCGACAGCAAACTCTGTTCTGGGAGACAACATACACGGAAAAATGATTACAAATACAAATTCTAAAGCACAATTATTTCTATATCTTTAGATGCCAAAAACGTAAGATGTTGCGAAATGTTGGAAAATGGGAAATTCTCCTCGTGTGCTTGAGTGGGGAGAGCTGAGCTCAAGGAATATAAGGCGGAGTTTATATTTCTGTAAATACAGGAATGGATTTGAAGACACCAGAGGGACTGACTTGAGAAAGCATCCAGCTGGAGTGCTTAATAAGGGTACTAGAGCGTGCTTGCTTAAGAGCACTGGATCTGAAGAAAGGCAGGATGAGAAAGAAAAGGAACCCGTCTGAACCCAGGAGCGAACACACGCGTACCTATTTTGTGTACAGCCAGAAATCACACTGGCAGGAGAACTCGTATTACCTCGTATTTGAATTGTCCACCCACAACCTGAGCACTGTTTAATGTGTCGCGGTTTAGGTGTCCTACGCCAGACCCAGTTCAGCCTCCATCCGTGATGCTAACCTCTATGTTAGTGGACTACCTAAAACCATGAGCCAAAAGGACATGGAGCAGCTGTTCTCCCAATACGGCCGGATCATCACCTCCCGCATCCTGGTGGACCAGGTCACAGGTACAACCTTCGCTTTACTACATAGATATTACACAATAACCTTTCAAATAATGCATGGATAGTCATAAAAGACATCTACTGGGGTTGAATTAGAACTGTATACGTGAAATTATGGTCAAAATGTTTGGAATTCGCCTTCCTGCTCATGTGAAGAACCCGTATGCTGTAACTGATGCTAATATTGCGCTCTACTTTGGGCACAGGCATATCACGAGGAGTGGGCTTCATACGTTTTGACAAGAGAAATGAGGCCGAGGAGGCCATCAAGGGCCTGAATGGCCAGAAGCCCCTGGGTGCTGCCGAGCCAATCACTGTCAAGTTTGCCAACAACCCAAGCCAGAAGACAGGCCAGGCGCTGCTCACCCAGCTCTACCAGACCGCCGCTCGGCGTTATACAGGACCCCTACACCACCAGACTCAGCGGTTCAGGTACTGCTTGCCACCCATTACCTCTCTCTGTTCCTCTCTGCTGGCATTTTCTTTAAAATGCAGTGCTGCCACGCCATTAGAGGGAAAATTTATGCAACATGACCAACAAAGCTCTTTATATTGACAGCGATATTTTAATAAACATTTTATCCAACATGTAACATGCAGTGCATCCGGTCCGTCACCTGGGGGCCCTGGAAGTACTGCGTCGGTGGACGAGTCCTGTGTGGCTCCAGGTTGAGAGCTATGTAGTGCTCCCTCTAGTGGCTGCACAGGCTGCATGTTAAATGAAAACCCTGTTCTCTCTGGTTTGTCAGATCCTGCCACTAATGTGTCCACCTACTTCACTCTCCCTCTTGCATTGCAGACTCGACAATTTACTAAACGCCACCTACGGAGTCAAGAGGTAATTTCCAAAAGAGGTGTCTTTTTCAAAAGCATCCATGCCTACAACAACCTCAAACAAAGTGGCCGGAATGCCCCCTGCTGAATTAAGCTTGAATTAGGTGATTTGCAATGCAAAAAAACAAAAAACAACAAAAAAAAAATCACACTCCATATCCACCATAAGATTAATTTATAAAGAATAAGGGCCAAGTGAAAATATACATTGTGGCACAGCAGGACATTCTGGAATGGCTTTGTTGAATTGTTTTGTTCATTTGGTTGATTACTCGATTGAACAGATTTTGTATACACACACACACACACATACATGTATTTTTTATTGGACTAACATTTAATTTCTTTTCAGTTGCTTTAATGTCTATTTTTTTCCACCAGCATGGACATACCAGATTCCGTTTGCGTCTCTTCTGTTGGCTCCAGTTTTGTTGATTTATTTCTTGTTTGCCTTCACCCCCTCTAGGTTTCTGTGTTTTGCTCAGTATCGTGAGATTTCAGTTGAACATTGTAATTCCTGTGTCCTGTTTCTACAGAGGCTTTGCTCACCAGGGAATAGGACTAAAATACTCAGAGAATGTGGGCTAACATGTTTTAGAGAGCAAAGCAGTGTTCCTTTTTTTTTTTTTTTTCTCCATTTTTTATTTTCCTAGCTGGTAGTGGAGATGAGGATCGGCTGTCGGGCCCTGAAGGCATAGATATCAAAAAGAGCACAAAAGAGCATGAGGATGAGAGTAGTGAACTGCATGCGGATTGGAACTTCAGAATGACACCCATGGTAGTTGTCCATCTCTCTTCCCCAGGTTCTCCCCAATCACCATCGACAGCATGACCACGCTGGCCGGCGTAAACTTGACGGGCCCCACTGGTGCCGGCTGGTGCATCTTTGTGTACAACCTGTCTCCTGAGGCTGATGAGAGTGTTCTGTGGCAGCTGTTTGGGCCGTTCGGTGCCGTCACCAATGTCAAGGTCATCCGAGACTTCACGACCAACAAATGCAAGGGCTTTGGCTTCGTCACCATGACCAACTACGATGAGGCGGCTATGGCCATTGCCAGCCTTAACGGTTACCGCCTTGGTGACCGTGTGCTGCAGGTCTCCTTCAAGACCAGCAAGCAGCACAAGGCTTAAGGAAGAGAGGTGCGGCCTGGCCGTTACCACCCCCCTTTTAACCTAAAAGGGGGAAGGGGCACTAAGCTTCCCCGCACATTCACTCTACATGGGCCTGGACAGAGTCTCTCTTTGACACACATTTATCTCACACACACATTACATGCACATATACAAACACACACACACACATTTAGCCAGAGTCTCCAAAAATGACAAACACCCAAACATTTTTGGTTTCTCTTTACATGACATGCGAATCCTTCCCTACATTTGCCTGGATTGAATGAGTAGAAGTGGGTACTCGGTGAGTGGGTGGGGCCTGTTTTGCAAGGGGCACGGTTTTAATGAATGTGACGCAGAATGTGTGCTAAGTGCTTCGGTTTTATTCAGGCAAATTAGAAGAATCACTGAATTGAAAACTGAGATTATATATATATATATATATATTCTCAACTTACCCAAATTCTTGCCCCAGTATCTCTCCTGTATTTATGGAGAGTATGTAGTCACTTTTTTTTACACTTGGGCATTTTGAATCAGTGGATTTTTTTTAGATTTAAGAGGAAAAAAAAAAAAAAAAAAAGAATAAAAACAGTGTTCTCTCATATATATTATTATATAACTATATATTCAATATTTAAGGTGGTTATAATAGCCAAGTATGTAAGCATTTTCTAGAACTTTTATTACTGTTTCCTGGCTTCACCTACGGTTGCATTCTAGCTTTATGGCGCTGTACCGACCCCGATCTCAAGGTCCAATCCAACAGCCAGTTTAATCATGGGCATAACAGCACCCACAAGGCTGAGGTATGTTAGAAGGTCCTCACAGTCACTTCACTAAACACACAACAAGGCGTCATAAACGCAATCACAGATACAAGCGGGAAGGAAAACAAACAAACAAACAAACAAACAAACAACAACAAAAAAAACCCCACACACACAAACACTAACATAAACAGCCAAGATCACACATTAACCTAGACTGTCCCTGCATTTGTCCACTCTAGTTCCTATAGTTTAGACCAGCTGTCGTGGGGAGCAGTTTGGCAGTGTTTACGCGGCGACGGCGTAATTCTTTTCAAATTGGCAAAGGGGTACGTCTGGAATAAAATCACTTTGCACTATAACCTACGCTTCAAAAGCAAATTCCAAAACTTTAACATCAGAAGCAAAATCTGATTTCCTGCGAAGGGCGTACCATGAGGCTGAATCAGCGTCCGTTTGCATAAAAAAAAAAAACGTTTAAAAATAATTCATGATCTACAAATCTGATGTTATGAGAACGATAGAGAGATGGGTTTCAGAGCTGCTACCCTCTCTCTCTCCGCATGGATCAACGCACCCTGTCACTCAAACCGATCAGCTTTGTGCTCCTAACCCAATCTTCATGCAAACACGGACCACCTACGCCTCAAACACAAGCTAGGATACTCCATCCTAACGCCATCCGTTTTAAGGCGAGGCCACCTGATCAGCAAAATGATCAGCACGTCATTCACCTCCACTGAATATTTATTAAAACCCCCTTTAAAAAGACGCAATGAACGATGATGTCCACGTTGCGAACAGAAAAGTCGAACGCCCATAAAAAAAAACTGTTCCAGAGAGAGAGAGAGAGAGAGAGAGAGAGAGAGAGAGAGAGACGTTGCTGTAAAAAAAATAAATAAATGACCAGATGAGAATTTAACATGAACAAGGAGGGTTTAAAAACGTGCATTTAAACCGAATGACATTTTGCTTTTTCTTGATAAACGCTGTGTTCGCCAAAGAGGACAATGATCTCTTTGAAAATATGGATTACATTAGAGATTAATATATTTTTATATCTACAGAAGAAAAAGAAAAAAAACCACAAAGACCTTGTGCAAACATTTTTACAGATTCTTAACGCGTGGAATCCTTTGGGACGACACCGCATGGCTTTTATTTTTTCCGACTTTTCAGCTCTTGGGGGAGAGAGAGCACCTGACTCTCTGCGGTGTTTGGGAGGGGACTGAAGTGTTGGGGACTTATAAACGTACAGTATGTGCAGTGAAACCATTACGTAGTTTAAAAAAAAGAAATGAAACGACAACAACAATTTAAAAAAAAAAAAAAAAAAAAAAAGGCAAGCAAGCTCGCATTACGCTTTTAAAAAAAGAGAAAAGAAACCGATGACGAGACGGATAAACGTACGCATTAGGAATAAAAGAAGATGCATTTTCTCTGAAGTTGCAGTGAAACCATACGGTATAACCAGGGACACTATTAACTAGCTGTAATCTGTTCCACAAAGGCTCGATATCTGCAGACTGATAGTGGCACTTTTATATCCAAGCATCTCATCGTTTTTATTTATTTATTTATTTAGTGGCTGATTAGATTCGAAGCTAATCTATCGCCCATGCTTACCATGCTCAACGCACCAAAGAACGTATTTAAATTCGAGATCCATTACAGCTGCACAGTCCAATCTATTTATATACGCCACACACTCGCTTACAACTGGTTCATTATATCCTCCAGTACATCATATCACCATCATATCATGACTACAGTACATATTCATTGCCTGCTATGACCATATTCTTCATCCTTCTAAGGATTTGGTTTAGACTCCAGGTCTGGAGGGCCTCTGCTCATCCGAGAAGTACTGAATTTGTTTGAAGAGTTGGTTTGTTGCCCCCCTCCACGGCCTGACCTGCTTCGAAACGTATCGGAACGGAAACCTCACATCTTTTTCATTTCTTAAAAGATGACCTGTAACCTTCACGGCTCATTTTGCGCTTTACTAACAACTTGGCACTAACTGACTGAGGAGTCACAGCTTCGTCACTGATCATATTCTCTCCAAACCTAAATGTATATCAATGCATCATTTCATCACTGACGTCCATGTCTCTCTCTCTCTCTCTCTCTCTCTCTCAGAAATCCACCCCATGGCACATTTCACATATTATTCAATTACTGCAAGGCTTTAATTTTGCTTTCACAGCCATCATACACACACACACACACACACACACACACACACACATCCCGGCCAATTTTGCCCACTCTGTTAATTGGCGAGGTGCCAATGAAAGGCATGATTACCTTAAAATAATATCTCAAGCCTTAGTATCCTGCCTTATGAAGTTTTTGACTACTCTCCACATGTAGTGCTGGCAGGGAGGTGAGGGGCATCCTGGGAAAATTTGGTAACGTTCTAGCTGGAGAAGGTTCTGGCGCAGAAAAAGAGCCCTTAGCGAGCCCACAAACACACCACACACATACTCACACACAGTAAAATCCAGAGACCCTCTCCCCAAAAACTACAGAGAGAGCCAGAGACAATGGCAGAATCACACCTACTGCACCGCTTGAGCAACAAAATACAAGAAATTGTTTAAAAAAAAAAAGACAAAAATTTTTTTCCTATGGAACAGTAAGTGCAATGTGCTTCGTTTTTATATTGACTGAGAACAAAAGATATATATATTTTTTAAAAAAGAAATTAAACATCACATTGAAGTGGTTTGCAGAACAGTGAAAGGATCAAATGCGATAAACAACAAAAAAATAAAAAAACGACAAAAAAAAAAAATAACTAAACAAAACACAAGTGTTAACAGATTCATTAAAGGAATCGAACAAAAACACCAAGAGCTCTGATCTCTGATTGTCCCTTCCTTAGCCCCCCCTGAAGTAGTGCTCCGACCATGCATGGTAAAGCAAACAAGCCCGATGTGGTACGTAAAAAGAGCCATTCTCTAAGACCGTGAAAGGAATACTGTCTAATATTTCATCAGTTTTAGCCCGTGTCGATTTCAAAAATATCGTGTTTTTTTTTTCCCTGTAATTTACTGATTTCTTTTACATATCAGAATCACATGTTAACTTAGTGTATTCGTGTCGTTGACGTTGCCATAGAGAACATACATGGGTTGAATATTTCTTTTGGTTGCTTATTGGGTACGATTTTATTCTATTTTTTTCCATTATTTAAAAATTAGTTGCTGTTCCTACAGTGTATGCAGGTTTTAGAATTAGTTAGGTTTTTTTATTATTATTATTATTATTATTATTATTATTATTTCAATCAAACTGTGCTCAGTTGTGTTTGTAAAAGTCTGTGGTAGCTTTTGTTGCAACATGAATAATTTAAACAGTAAAAAAAAAAAAATTTCAATATAGCGCCAACGAACTTGTATTATTTGGGCGACTTTAAGCTTGTAGTTTTAACTTATTGTTAACTTAAAAACTATTTATTCTCATTATTATGATTATGATTATTATTACTGCCTCGTATAAAAAGTACGTTTTGTGTATATTTATGGTTTATTTCATATTTGCAAGTTTAAAAGAACTTTAATTTTGCCAAATGTGGATACACCGTTTTTGTTTTTTTGTTTGTTTGTTTTGTTTTCCTTTCTTTCTAAAAAGGGAACAAATAGAATTGAAAAAAAAACAGCTTTTAGAATTACAATTTGGAAAAAGTTCTCCATAGGCAAAAAAATGCACTGCTATATTAAACTAACTGAACGTGTAAACATACATGCTGTGTTCTAGATGTTATGCCTTTACTGCCTGTGTTTCGTTTGTCTTGTTAAATGAAAACCTTTTGATTATTTGATCTAAAAATCACAGTCTTGTTTTATCCAGCCACGTTCAGACCCCCATGAAAGTGAGGAAGGAGGGAAGGAGAGTCTGGAGGAAAGACAGAGAGAAAGAATAAGAGGAAGTGGAAGGAGGAGATAAATAGACAGTGGAGCTGTATTTGAGCGGACTCTCCCGGAACCTCTCTTTTCAGATTGTTTAGCCGTGAAGCCTACAATCCACAACTCCAGGAGCAGGCAGTGATAGAGAGGGGAGGGGATGGGAGGGCAGGGGTGGGTTTGGGGGTAGGGAGGGGGTCATCAGTGGTTCCTCTGTTTCTCAACCAATTGTATTTTTGTATCGATTAATTTAGAAAGGGATGCAGAGTTACTTAGCAATGTTCTTCTTACACCATTTCTCACGGTACAATAATACAAAAACAATAACGGATTAACCACAAAAGCCTCCGACGGACATCGACGTTCGAGGGCAAAAAAAAGTGTCAAATCTCATTCGTTCCAAACACAACCAACCAACCAACCAACCAACCAACCAACCAACAATGTAACAAAGGAAAAAAAAACAAAATATATCTCTGTTTAGTTTAGGATATTTATTACCGGGATTACAGCTGAAAACGCTTGAGGACTTTTTCATGGAATTATTTAATTATTTGTACTTTACATGCCAGAAAAAAAAAATAAAAGAAAAAGTTGCGAACCCTAGTGTCCTGGTTGCTTTCCTGTCTGATTGAGTTTCTGTGGGCGGGGCCAACTGCGAGCGCTGAAAACTCAACCGCTGATGCATCTGGATTGCAGCTGAGGTTTCTCTCTACACAGTGTTATAATCATCAACATGCTCGATTTATTTATTTATTTGTTTGTTTTTCTTCAGACTTCAGCCTTGAGTTCTAAGCTATCTCTGAAACTACTCTGGTTAAGGATTGTTTAAAGGAAGAAAAAAACAAAAATGCACATCAAAAGAAATCAGAAGAGCTGTGAATTTAAAATGTGACTTTATTTGTGATGGAATGTGAGCAGAATCCAATTTCATTTAAAAAAAAAAAAAAAAAAAACAAACAAACAAAAACCTTCATTTGAACTATTTTTCACCAAAATGTTGACTGGAGCAGAGATGAGCCATTCAGCGCTGAGCGTCTGACCATGGAACAGACACGACCCCCACGCTGTGACCTGGAACACTGTGAACAGCAACAGAAGTCACCCGCTTTCAATCAGCTGTCTGAATATCCCAGGGGTCTACTGAGGTTTAGAGTTTAACATACCGTCATTTTCGGACTATTGAGCGCACCTGAATATAAGCCGCACCCACTAATATTAAAAGGCAAAAAAATTTGTACATATATACGCCGCACCTGTCTAGAAGCCGCAGGTGTCCACGATGTAACATGAGATATTGACACAGGAAGATTTTTTAAACTTTTAATTTTAGTCATTGATCGCGATCTTCATCTTCCTCCTGCGCACTAAAACCACTAAAGTCGTCTTCTTCAGTGTCGGGATTGAACAGCCTCAGAATTACCGGTACTTCGTCACACTTCGTTACCGGCCGTCTCCACCGTCTCACCATCGATTTATTGATGCCAAGCTTATGTGCAGAAGCTCGATTTCCTTCTTCGACAGCCAGATCGATCGACTTTAACTTGAAAGCGTCACCTGCATTTCTTTTTAGTGTGAGTGCGTTTCATTCAATTCCAACAGTTTCATTGGTCCACTGTGACCTGTTCGGTAATTTCATTGGTCCGATGTGACGAGGCTAAATGTTTTGGCGGTGTTACGAGACGGGACTGGAGGCGGATGCAGGTGTAGATCGAAGTCTTTATTAAACACGTTATTCAATAAACAAAGAAAACTCGGTCTTCACCGGAAAACGAGAGACTGGAATCGTGGCATAAAACGAGATCATGAATCAAGGCATGGAAACAAACGATACAAACGACATCAGCTATCTAACCTTTACAGACTATAATACTGAGCGAAGTGCTCAGAAACCGAGGGGTTTAAATAGTAAACATAATCAAACCAAACCATGGACACCTGGGGCACATTAAAGACACTTAAATTAAACTAAATGCTCAAGCAGGAAGCCAGCGAACCAAAACAAAGTCACGTGACCAGCCAGGAGCCGTGCCACAGTGCCCTCTGCTGGCCGTGGTGTAATTGGCAGCATGAAGCTCGTTGGTCCGTAAAAATCCATAAATTAGCCGCATCATTGTTTAAGCCGCAGTGTTCAAAGCGTGTGAAAAAAGTAGCGGCTTATAGTCCGGAAATTACGGCAATAGAAATCAATTCAGAAATATTGGCACGCCCTAATGAAAATGGGCAAAAACAAACCTAACAAGATGAACAGCGTGCGTAATAATATTTTGACCTTAAACATATGGTCAGTCTGTATAGTCCCCCCGACGTAAATAGCTAAATATCGGTATTAAAAATTATCAGGCCTGCCAAATAATTGAAAAAGCAATATTCTTTAGGCACACAGCAATTTTGTTTGTTACATTTCAAGATCAAATAAAATGACAATTTGAGGACAAGACAAGTAATCTTTGCTCAGCATTTATATGCATTGTTTTTTTAAACCAAACTCAGTCTGTGAACCCTCACTGAGGTGAGCTGTAACTGGTGTGGATGAGTGTTGAACCTACAGCTCCAGTGGAGCCTATTGTTGCTTATAATAAAATGTTACTTGAACTCATAGCAAAAGTTGAGTGGAATTAAACTCACTGCTGGAAAGAAACGAGGCACTAGAACTCGTCGTGCTCGTGCAGGGAAGGGTCGATGGTGGCCGGATCGATGCACACAGCCGGCGTGGTGAACTCCATCAGGTATTCACAGCGGCTGGGCTCCGAAGTGGATGTGACCGTTGTCTCTTTCCCACAGGTCATCTTTACCTAAAGAAGGTTGCAAATTAAAAATGAAATACACTGCTACTGGTGCAAGATGTACAGTACCAGGCTTATAGGAACATGTGGTAAAATATGTGAATGTGTGTGTGTGTGTGTGTGTGTGTGTGTGTGTGTTGAGTAGCGGTTGAACTGGAAACCTTTCAAGACTTAGGACTGGCTCAAATGAGCAGAAGTGTAGAAACAACCATTTCGTAAAATATCCATTGATTTTCCACATTTCACAGTAGGTGTGGATATGTTTTTTTTTATGTTTTGCAGTCCCCATTTCATGGTCACGGTGCTACTAGCTGAAAAAATTATTTTGGTCTCATCTGCCTTCAAAACACGAACACAATGACGTTCAGTCACGGCGTTTTGTGTGTTGCTCTTATAAAAAGCTTCTCTCTGTAGCGCCTTCGAAACGGCTCGTCGTTTATCCACAGCATGCGACGTTTATTTGTAAAAGCATTGTCGCCCGTTCTCTTTTCTCTACAATCCCAGGGCTCACTATAGTTAGCTAACTAATCAGCCAACCCTCCTCATTTAAAAACCCTTTACCAATGTGACAAACAGTAAAACCCCCAAGATTGTAAACTCAAATTCAGTTTACATCCTGAATTCAAAACTAGGTGAATAGAAACCCTCCTGCATCCATCACTCAGCTATAACCGGAAGCTTGGTGCCTCATCGCTGACTCATAAAACAAATAGCTATCCAAGACAAGATCCAACAAGTGATGAAGTTAATAAGAAAGCACACACAGTGGTAGGAGTGAAAACAATGACTTACTGTGGTGGACCTGTTAGGGCCCTGCCAGCACCCTGTGCCATGCTCATACTTCATCACAAGGTACTTATTGTCCTCAGACCCTGCCCAGGTTCCCCAAGTCCTGCACATGTACACACACAAACAAACATATACATACACACATACACACACACACACACACATACATACACATATATATATATATAGAGAGAGAGAGAGAGAGAGAAATAAAGAGAGAAAAAGAACAATAACTAACGATAAACAATTCCAAAGAACAGTGAATAAATCTTCAGATCATGGTGAGAGATTCTTACCCAAGATTCGTCTCTGAGCCTCCGTACTTGGGTTTCTGGGAAACGCGGTTAAACGGACAAAGTCTGTAGATATATCTAAAGAGGAAAAAAAAAGAAAATTACATTCATGACATTTAGCAGACGCCCTTATCCAGAGCGACTTACATTTATCTCATTTATACAACTGAGCAGTTGAGGGTTAAGGGCCTTGTTCATGGGCCCAGGAGTGGCAGCCTGGTGGTGGTGGTGGGATTTGAACTCATGACCTATAACACAAGCCTATGATGATCAATTTTGCCTTAAATTTCATGATGAAGCAATGCTTCCTTTTACTCATGCATCTATATTATTACGAGAGATGGAATGATGCCGCTTTTCTTTTAACAACCGTGAGTAATCAGCCAATCCACTCTGATACGGTTTTCTTTTAAAACTACTACTAAGAAGTAGTAACATAATACAAGTAATGAAAGCTTTACATTTTTTTTACTAAAGCACTTCACGGTTAACAAAAATCATTTACATTGTAAACCATCATAATGACACAAAACCTAGAAATACAGTACAATATAAATACAACAAAATCAATCCTAACAAAAAACAGTCAAGCCTCTTACAATATGTAAACATTTCCAGCTCCAAAACCATTTCTTTTCCAAATGCAAAGCCGTGCGTTACGGGATCAAACATCCCAGATGTTTTACCCCAATATCCATCCATCCATCTCCATGCCGCTTATTCCATCCGCTTATTCCTGCTTCAGGGTCACGGGGAACCTGGAGTCTATCCCAGGAAGCATCGGGCACAAGGCGGGGTACACCCTGGACAGGGTGCCAGTCCATCGCAGGGCACAATCACACACATACACACACACCATTCATACACTAGGGAGACTTTACCAAGCTGCCAATCAACCTACCATGCATGTCTTTGGACTGGGGGAGGAAACCGGAGTACCTGGAGGAAACCCCTGCAGAACATGCAACACACACACACACACGGCCCCGGAGGGAATCAAACCCCGGACCCTGAAGGTGTGAGGCGGACGTGCTAACCACTAAGCCACCGTGCGCCCCCCCAATATCCAAATAATCTTTTTTTTTCCTGGTACTGTACCCGATAACGGTACTGGGAATCAGATTAGTGACATCTCGAATTCTTCATTTAAAAAAAAATTATTTTCCAGATAGCAAGAGTGTCATGAAATGGTGACATGACATACCAAACAAAAAATTACTCTAGACAAGAAAGCTAGAAACGTGAAAAATGTTAATATCTTGAATAGTTTTATAGAACAGAAACGTTTTCATAGCTGAATAACTTCAAAAATCACAAAACATTATAGTTCCAAGGCCTTAACCTGTAAAACTATTTAGAAACATTTTAGATAACGTCAATATCGCAGGATTCCAGAGTTTTATTCAGAGTATGCAAAAATGTTTTTAAAAAAACATTAACGTTGTGAAAACTACATCCGACTACTGTATGTCTAGAACGGCGTTTCTGGTGAACTTACTCGCTAGTGGTGAGCTCATAGCACTGACTGTAAAGGTACGCAAACTCAGCACTGGGCCCAAAATCAAAGGTAAGCTCCTTCTCGATGTTCCTGTAAATCCAAGCAGACACACACACACACACACACACACACACACACCAACCGACATCAAACACCAGGCTGTAAAACCTTCACAAATAGACAAATAGGTGAATTGTACTACCGCACCGACCTGATCTGATCTTCCACTTCACGCAGAGCTCTCTCCGCTTCTTCAAAGTCATCTCTGGTTTTCTGAGCGGCTGCGGATCAGAGAAGAAGCACCAACTGTTATTTATTGTGCCTGTCATAAAGGGATGTACTGAGGTAACAGGAGGTAACTCTGGTATGAGTAGATGCCTGTGATGAGGAAAGTGGAACTGGTTATACTGTTAATGATATACTACACTGATATAAATAACAGCAGGTGAATGTTAATCTCATAAAGGACATATTTGGTTTAAAAAAAAAAAAAAAAGTCCTACTGACCATCAATTAAAGCTTGAGTTTCAGCATCATAAGACGGCATAGTGTCCTCTTCCTCCATCTTCTCTGGAGTCTTGATGCTGGAAGGAGCCTGCACAAAATATCGCCGCTTGAGAGAAGTTCACAGAACAGCCGGCCAATCCGCTCAGCAGAGAGATACGCTGCTCACCTTCCTTACCTTATCAAGGTCTTCCTCTGGATAATCGTCTTCCTCATCAACGTCCTCTTCCTCTTCTTCTGCAGCGTCGTCGTCATCATCGGGGTACGGCTCGGAGTCGTTGTCCACGACTGGTTCCTTGCTTTCTTCTGTTGGAGTTTCTGCTGGAGCTGGCTCCTTAGGCTGAGACTGCAACAAATCCGTTCGATGTGAATATTACACAATGTCCATATTTAGAAAACTAAAGTATGTGTTCATGTGCACTTGACAGTCTTATGGAGTCATAATTGCCTCCGGAAAACAGATTCAGCAACAGATTCTCCCGTACCAAACATTTCAACAGCTACAGATCACAAGGCACTGTTTAACGATTTTGCACATTTAGTACCATGAATTGTGGATTGCCACATATATTCTCCATGCTGCATTCAGAGCTTTAAACACAGTGAGGCTAGCATCACTCACAAGTCCAATTCAATTCAATTCAATTTTATTTGTGTAGCGCTTTTTACAATAGTCATTGTCTCAAAGCAGCTTTACAGAAATAAAAAACAGGTATAAACAGTCAGAAACAGAGAAACAGAGACAAACAGATATAAAACAAATGGAATTTATCCCAACTGAGCAAGACACTGAGTGGCGACGGTGGCAAGGAAAAACTCCCTAAGATGTTTTTTGAGGAAGAAACCTTGAGAGGAACCAGTAGTTAAGTGGTCCAACCAAACCAGAAAAATAATGGTAAATACTAGAACATAAAAAACTAAAACACTGCATTTCATATGATGCAATCTGCCCATTCCTTGCAAATGTCTACGATCTTTCATACTACAATTAGGATGAGAATCATATTTTCATGGAATCAAATAAGGTGGGGAAAAAAATAATTCAGAAGAAACGTTGTTTTTATTATGATCCATTTTATTCTGTATATAATCCATTTTATAATGCTGCTCTTTATGTAACTTGAGGGAAAATACTGGATTGTGGGCTGTGTGTGGAGGGTAACTCGACAGGAGAAAAACAAGCTCATTATCAAATGGCCGTACAAAAAGCTTGGACTAATGGACTTGGAGCAGTGCACGCACATCACAAAAGTAGTAGCGTAGAACATTCGATTGCCATCATCAATTAATAAGAAGGAATCTAAATGCAGAGCTATTTCAAAAGGGGGGGGTCCTGACCACCGGATTTATCTCGATATCATAATGGAAGAATGGAGGTGCTGCAAAACATTTCCACTGTACGTATGGAAACGTTTGGGGTTTGATAAAATGCTATATTATTTAGGATCTTTGGATCCGACATCACATTATACTGTATGTGATGCAGTTAATATTGTAAAATAAATAAATAAATAAATAAAAATACTGACTGGTAGAGGCAACCCGATTTTAAATTGATCATATGATACGAAATCTGTTATGAACCATTCTCTCTGTGGCAAGAGTGACTGATAAAGTTCAGCAGTAGCCAGGAGAAGACAACTGAATCTAGACTGTACTGTGGTGAGGGTGCGTTTACTGACCTCGGACACATACTTGTCCTTAATGTTGTTCCAAATGCTTTCGAAAGCTGCTGTGTCTACCTGGTCGACTCCTCCTAGCAACCCCTGGGGCAGACGTCACATTGCGGTTATTATAAATAGAAGGTGCAAACAAAGAAAAGAAAGGGAAAAAAAAAAACAAAACAAAAAACAAATATATACCTGGGCCTCCGTGTCAGAAAAAGTGCCATCCGCATCGGGATCCAGCTCCGTGTGCATCTGCAGCTCGGCAGCTGAAACACTGAAAAACAGAAAAACACCATCAACTGGCCAGAAAAAAACAAAACAAATTCACTCCACATCAATGAGACACACACACACACACACACACACACACACACACACACAGAGAGAACACTACACTTACAATCCATCCAAATCATCATCCAGCTCAAGAAAAGCTTCTGCCATCTTGGCTCGGTCCTTCTCCGCGCTGATCGCTGCTTTTTGTTCTGTAATAATAGCAAAGCAAAGAGGCGACGCGGCTCAGAGACGCACGACCAGACGATATGAAAGTCCGTCACTAGGAAAATTATTATATAAATCACCACCCTTAGAGAATGCTCACCTGACTATGTAACAAATAAATAAATCACAGAAATGACACAAAACAACTTCTGATTAATAGCGGAGCACTCTGGCTTCGAGAAACTTTTACCTCAGACAAGTTTAATTGTTTTAATAATGGTGTATTTTTCCAGATCAAGTAGAGGAAGAAAAAAATATGGAAAGGTAAAATAAATAAAAGAAATAATAAAAATAAATAAATAAATCACCAGTTAGTATTTGTTGCTCCTGCTCGGGCTTTTATGATGGCCTGATTTCTACGAGGCGTGGACTTGACTAATGAAAAACAAATATTCTCCATCAAAGCTGGTTCCAACTTTCTCAAACAGCAGCTGACATATCAGCTTTGCAGGATGAAGCCTGGTCATGGACCAGTTTTTGTTTTAAATTTACACTGTAAATAATGCTGGCCATGTCACTGAGCTGATCTGCCTTTGCTGAAGAAAAGCTTTAACACTCTTTGCTCTGTGGCGAGATGCATCATCATCATCATCATCATCATCAAAACTATCTTCTATCACTGGAACAAGAAAAGTCCAAAATGTCACCGTACACCTGTGCACTGACTGCTGAGGTCTTCCCTGGTCCGTTACCTGACTTGTAACCCCAGATCCTATGTGAGTGTGGAAATCTGATTGTTTTCTTCAGGCGGTCATCTTTATACGTTTCATTAGAACCAGCATCAGACAAAAGTTCAGCATCATCTCCTCGGCCAGTGATTCATCACTGAACATCACTTTCATCCTCACTCCACGACCACTTCTCCTAACCCACTGTAACCTTGTGTTTGGTTTTCGTTTGGCTTTTTTTTTTTTATACGTAAATCCCATTTCATTCTGCCGATTTCTTACAGTTCTGTCAAACATTGACTCCTGTTTCCGCTCCTTTGTTTTCTTGTGCTGTTGCGATTTTGAAGGCGTTGAGTGATTTCATAATTTTTTACTCTACTTGATCTGGGGGGGAAAATGCTATTAATTAAACTAATTTCATTACACTTGCCTGAGGGATGTTTCACACAACCAGAACATTCAGTTATTAAACAAAAGTTGCTTGGTGTCATCTTCGATTTGTTTATTTGCTATGAAGTAAAAAAGGCGTGATGATTCCATAATTTTTGCCAGGGGTTTTATTATAAATGGTTTCATGTGCAACAGCATAATGACGAGACAAATAAAATAAAATAAATATCAGCATAATTATCACGGCATAAATCTAATTGGAGTTCATCCATAAATAAATAAATAAGCAAAAATAGAATATAGTGACTTCCACAAATTTTGTCACCATTGGTCAATATGAGCAAAGAAGGCTGTGAAAATTATTTTTTATTGTTAAAACTTTTGATCAAAAATTCACAACAATATTCTGCTCTCATGGATATCAAACAATTGCAAAAATTCAGGTTTATAAAACAAAATGTTTGTTTAATATAGGTGTGCAACAATTATTGGGACCTTTTAGTCAATACTTTGTGCCAAGACAATAGCTCTGAGTCTTCTCCTATAATACCTGATGAGGTTGGAGAAAACATGGCAAGAGTTCTGAGACCATTCCTCCATACAGAATCTCTCCAGATCCTACAAATTTCGAGGTCCACCCTGATGGAGTCTCCTCTTCAGTTCACCCCACAGGTTTTCTATGGGGTTCAGGTCAGGGGACTGTGATGGTCATGGCAGGACCTTGATGTTGTGGTCAGTAATGCGTTTTTGTGTTGATGCATGTTTTGGATCATTGTCCTGCTGGAAGATCCAACCATGACCCATTTGAAGCTTTCTGACAGAGGCAGTCAGGTGTTAATTTAATATCTGTTGATATTTGAGAGAGTCCACGATGTTATGTATCCTAACAAAATGTCCAGGAGCTCTGACAGAAAAACAGCCCCAAAACATTAAAGAGCCACCTCCATATTTAACCATGAGCATGAGGTACTTTTCCATTTGGCTACCACTCTGTTGTTATGAATGACTAAAAGAATTTGGTCTGTGTGCTAGCTCATATTTATACCCCTTTGAAACAGGAAACATGTTCCTGTTCCTAGTCACCCAGGTGTGCTAAAAATTTTAAATAATCAGTGGGAATAGACTTCAAATATATTTTTCTCAAATGAATTCATAGGGGAGACAATAACTGTTGCACACCTGTATTCAATAAAGATTTTTTTTGATAAACCTGTGTTGTGTTTGCAACTGTTTGATATCCATGAGAGCAGAGTATTTTTATGAATTTCTTTCAAACGACGAAAAGGTTAAACAAATAAAGACAAATTTTTTTGTTCATATTTACCAAGGGTGCCAATATTAGTGGAGGGCACTGCATATTGGAAATGTGTACTGTACAAGTGGAAATTTATTCCTGAGAAAAATAATGAAATCGTTGAAAAACAGCGGCACTGACCCTCCCAAGCCTTAAGATGGCGCTCTTTGGCATCCTTCTCTGGTTGTTCTGCTGTCTCTTTAATGGTCCTCATGTCCTCCACTTTCTCCTCCAACTCCTTCTTACTGCTCTGCAGGTCACTCAGCTTGTTCTGTAAGAGACGCAGTGGGGATTCTAGTTTACAAAGTACATCATTATACACACACACACACACACACACGTGTGCATGTGAACCTTTTGAAATTTCATCTGCATAAATTTGTCATAAAATGTGATCTGATCTTGATCTAAGTCAGGGGTATTGACAAATATAATGTGTCTAAAATAATAACACAAAATAAATTCTGATCTTTCATGTCTTTATTGAGAACAACCAAAAAAACCTCATAGTGCTTGTGGTAAAAGTATGTGAACCCTGGAGTTAATGACCTCAAAAAAATTTTTTTGCACACCTGGAGTCTGGATAAGAAAATGAGTTTGGAGGTGTGGACTACAGCGACTTTGACTGATAAAAACCCCTCAAACTTTTGGAGTTTGCTCTGCACAAGAAACACACACTTATGTGAGCCATGTCTCGCCAAAAGAGCTTTCAGAGGATCTACAATCAAGAACAGTTGATTTACATAAAGCTGCCAAGAGTCACTAAAGTGATTTCAAAGACTTTAGAACTTCACCAGTCTACAGTTAGGCAAACATTCTACACATGGAGACACTTTGGGACTGTTGCTACTCTACCAAGAATTGGACGTCCAGTCAAAATGACATCAAGAGCACAACGAAGACTCATCAATGAGGTAAAGAAACAACCCCAAATGACAGCCAAAGATTTGTAGGCATCATTGGAACTGTCTAACATCTCTGTTCATGAGTCTACAATACGCAAAACATTGAACAAGCAGGGTATCTACTGCAGGACACCACGAAGGAAGCCACTGCTTACTATTGAGGGTAAGATGAATTCCCAAGTATATCAGACAATTCTTCAGGATAATGTGAGAACGTCTGTACGTCTGCTGAAACTGTGTAGAAGTTGGGTGATGTAACAGGACAACGACCCAAAACACCAGAGCGAGTCCACAACAGAACGACTTCAGAAAAACTAAATCCACCTTTTGGAGTGTCCGAGTCAGAGTCCAGACCTCAACCCAATAGAGATGCTGTGGAATGACTTGAAGAGAGACATACACATGAGACGTCCAAAGAATATGACCGAGTTAAAGCAGTTCTGCAGGAAGAACGGGCTCAAATTCCTCCTGAACGATGTGGAGGTCTGATCCACAGATACAGGAAGCGCCCGGTTGAGGTTATTGACTTTTTCCACTGCCATTTTGAATGTTCAATGAGAGTGTTCAATAAAGACAGGAAAGATCAGAATTATTTTTGTCAATACCCCTGACTTAGATGGAGATCAGATCACATTTTATGACAAATTTATTCAGAAAACCATGAAATTCCAAAAGGTTCACATACTTTTTCTTGCCACTCTCTCTCATTATATATATATATATATTACATACACACACACACACAGTTGAACTTCCAGTGACCAGTATGAGGGAGTGTGAGAGCGATGACACCAAATTTAACACACCTGCTCCCCATTCACACCTGAGACCTTGTAACACTAACAAGTCACATGACACCGAGGAGGGAAAATGGCTAATTGTGTCCAATGTGGACATTTTCACTTAGGGGTGTACTCACTTTTGTTGCCAGCGGTTTAGACATTAATGTCTGTGTGTTGAGTTATTATGAGGGACAGTAAATGTACACTGTTACACACGCTGTACACTCACTACTTTACATTGTAGCAAAGTGTCATTTCTTCAGTGTTGTCACATGAAAAGATATCATCAAATATTTACACACATGTAAGGGGTGTACTCACTTTTGTGAGATTATACATATATACGTACTGCTCAAAAAAAAATAAAGGGAACACTTGGGAGTTACATTGTGCTGTTTAAGTGTTCCCTTTCATTTTTATGAGCAGTGTATATGTGTGTGTGTATATTTTTCTATCTATCTATCTATCATATATATATATATATATATATATACACACACACACACACACACACACACACACACACACACACACACTAGGGATGTACCGAATGTTCAGCAACCGAATTTTGTTTCTGCTCCAGAGCATGTTTGTCACGTTGCAAAACGTAAGGGAGTAGAGTACGGAAGCAGGTAAAGGCGCATTTATTTAAGGGCGAGCCTATATCTACATATCTACAAATACTAGATCTACTATAATACTTGGCGAGGTGTACAGGGACGCGAGCGGTATTTATCCCCAATATAATCAGCCGTATAGAACCTTTTTTTGCACTCTTCAATGTACTTTTCTGTTGTATTCTACTGAGTGTTCCATTCTCTCAGCAGTCAGTTACAAGCCTAACATCGGCTACTCAATGATGACCACATCACAATATTTTCATTTTACTCATTTAAGTTATATTGTGCCTTGTTGGTAGCCTAGGCCTGATGGAATAAAATAAAAATGTTCAGTGTTTAAATAAATATTTTGAAATTGTAGTTTTTATAATTGATTTTTTTTTCTTTGAAAGGCAAGACAAAATAGTAAAAAGCACATTTTGACTAATTAATTTATGCAGTGGTGAAAAAAAATGGCAAAATAAATCTAAAACAAATGTGTTCGGTATTCTGACAAGTTTTTTCATTTCGGTACATCCATAATTCAAATATATATATATATATATATATATATATATATATATATATATATATACACACACACACACATACACACACATTTATATTTATTATATTATATTACACACACAAACACACACACCTGTTTTTCTTGTTGGGTTTTCTTAGCTTCCTGAATGAGCTGCTGTTTGAGGAGGAAACCTTCTTTGGTGACCTCGGCCATCTTCTGCAGAACCTCCTTCTCCTTTCGGCCCATCTCCCTGAGAACCAGCAGAGGCACGTTAAGGCAGGACTTTACGCGTTTATTCACATGACATTTATTTACAGTCTACTATAGTTTAAAATGTCTCCTGTATTTTATTTTTATTGCGTGTGTGTACTGTGACAGAATAACACAATATGCAATGTGCGAGTGATGCACAACCCGACAAACGCAATACAAGACGTGTACAAATGAATACACTGTAAACATTACTACCATTGACCATTTTCTGAGTGAAGAGCTTCTACTTAGAGCAGCGATTCTCAATCTGGCTTGGTAATTAGCAGACAAGTTCAATCAGGTGAGTTGGGAGCAAGGAAATGCCAGAATATAGGCCGGTGGTACTGCCTTCAAGTCCTGCTCGGAGGTTTCTGTGTACGCGTTTGGAGGCGGTGATTGTAATGTGGCGTGTTCAAGTGGGTTCAGTCAGAAAGATTGGATAATGCAAGAAGTCGGTTATTTTGCTTTGCTGAAATAAAACAGAGAACTGCAGCGGCAGAAATATCACTAAAATCATACCGTCTGATATAATGGTCACATTCAGTACTTCCTGTTATCGACTGACTCCCAACTCGGAATGTTGGGGCGCACAGAAAAACACGAGTTCCCGAGTGGGTGTTATGACGGCACTGGGCTGGCGTTGATTACCAGCAGGACTTGAAGAAACACTCAGCTGCTTTTAACAAAGTGTCATTCGCTTCATTTTAACCGCTGCCAAAACACAGACTAAATAGTATTCATTCATTAATAACAACACATCTATTTATATATAACCCAGGTTTTCTTCTCGTCTACGTTTACTATATAAGACCCGTGACATTACAGGCAGCAGAACGGTCTTCTCTTTAAGGAAAGGTTCTGTTACATGACTCCCAAACTTACTTGCAGGTGTTTTCACATTTGGCCCCACTGTTGTACTCATCGGTGGTGTCACAGCAGTCTATGAAGGAAACAAACCAATGCTGAATCCCAAACTAGGGCAGATTAGCCTTCACCATAATGATATTACAGAACATGTAAACAAATGCCTGGCTCAGTTAATAACTAATTACTTTTACATTATCCAATACTCAGAGTAATTTGGGTCAAACGAGACTGGCCGGTGTTTACTCATGCCTCATAAAAGGTTCATCAATACGAGTTTAATATGCAGGGTGTATTGTGACTGCAGACATGATGTTTTGTTCCTTATTTAGGTTAGACTTGAGAGAGCGAGGTGGAGGCTCTCACCACATATGCCGTCGTTAATGCGGGAGGATGGGATGTAGGTGGGTCGGTAGCCGGCGTTCGTGCAGTGGAAGCTCCCGTTGGGACAAGCAGCAGTGCCTAGATGTCAAATAAAGGGTTATGATGAAAAATACCCCTCGTTACCTAAGACATATTAAACGCTCGCTCGTGGTGTTCGCACATACAGCTCTTCCTAAACAAACCTTACTCAGTCCACTTAAAAGGGAACTAGCCGCAATTGATCTCAGTGCTTTTCCGTGTTCACGAAACAAGTGGTCTACAAACGGGACTCGGTTCTCTTTCTGGATATTTTAACATTGAGAACTCGGACTGTTTGTTCTACACACCACAACTCCTTTACCATAGTGTAATAGCGCGGTCATTCAAAATGGTTGCTGCACATGATGCTATGGATGAAAAAACAAAACCAAGAGCAGAAGATAACTGAAGTGAAATACCAGAGCATCTGGGTAACAAGAAGGAATGCTTTTTAATGCTGAACCGTCAAAACCAACCCACACTTCACAGAGCTATTATTTTTAGTTCATGTGAGTGATGCAGACAAAATACACGCATACAGCACATACACTACATGGCCAAAAGTATGTGGACACTTGATCATCACACCCAGATGTGCTTGTTGAACATCCCATTCCAAAACCATGTGCATTAATATGGACTTGGTCCCCACTTTGATGTTATAATACGCTCCGTTCTTCTCAGAAGGTTTTCCACTAGATTTTGGGGCGTGGCAGTGTGGATTTGTGTTCATTCAGCTACAAGAGCATTACTGAGATCAGACACTGATGTCGAGGAGACTCCAGGTCCAGTTCATCCCAGAGGTGTTCAGTGTAGGTTGAGGTCAGGGCTCTGTGCGGGACACTAGAGTTCTTTCACTCCAACGATTTACTTAACGCACCATGGAGTCTTCATGGAGCTCGCTTTGGGTACAAGAGCACTGTCATCATCATGCAGGAACAGATTTAGGTTCCTCCAAGTTCCACTGAAGGGAAACTAACACTAAAGCATACAGAAACATTCTATACAACTGTGTCAAAATTTGTGGCTACAGCTTAGGAAGGATTCAGACATGGACGGGATGACCAGGTGTCCACATACTTTTGGCCATAGAATGCAAGTATGTACAACAACCTGTAAGGTCATTATCCACAAAGCACACTGACAATCAGACTGCAACAACTTTATTTTCACAAATCACCTGGACCTCAAACAAACCCTGTGATGTTGGCCCGAGTGTGCTCAGCTTATGGGTCATTTTGGAGGGGTGTGTGTTCAATCACTGCACAAATTGTGTGGCGTCATCTTTCAGAGACAGTGTTTCAGTTTCACCTGGTTCATCGGAGCCGTCTTTGCAGTCGCAGTAGTCGTCATTCACTCGGTCAAAAGGAATGGTGCGGGAGCCATCCAGGCACGTGAACGGGCTGTTCTCATCATAGAAGTGTCGTTCTGTGCAAATTAAAGCAGAAGAAAATAGGTTATACAACATGAGTGTTATAAGGCACTTCCGATGTACAGACTTTGTCGCAAGATTTGGCGACTTTTTAAACCCCTTTTAAGACTTTACTTATTTATTTGTTTTAACCCTCTTACCCCGTATGGCCGAAAAACAGGCTTGCCCGTCGTTGATCTATTCCCGTAAGGACGACATACCGGCTTGGTCGTCTATGCCAAATACCCATAAAGCCGATATAGCGGCTTTACAGTGTAAACATTATCCCCGTATGGCTGGTATAACGGCATTACTCTGCTATGATTCCTTACTTATTTAATTATTTTTTTTGACCCGGAAGGCTGATGACGTCACGACGTGATTACGTTATTACGCCGTCATTGCGATGAAGCCGATCCAAGCGTGAATATTGGTATAATATTATTAGTATTCGCTTTGGCATTTTTAGTACTGCCAAAACGAATACTAATACCATTACACCAATATTAAAAGCTAATCGTGTTCCAGCTAAAGTTCCACCTACAGTGAACATATGTACATCTAAAACAGTGGAAAAAAGAAAACATACACAGTTCCACAGGCGAGAGCGAGGATTCTAGATAGTGACAGCAGTGAAATTTCAGGAGATGTTGAAACTGAAACTGATAGTGACGCAAACTCTCGTGATTCAGACCCTGATCCGTCTTCATCTTCAGCATCAACCAGTGTGACTGACACTGCAGGGGTTTGAGGTCATAACCTGACCATCTCTGTGCACTCGTGAAAACATGACCTGCTGCTCTGATTATCACCAGAAACTTGACTTTTGGCACTAAAATGCATTTATTTACTTGAATCTATTCAAAGGCGTTGACCACGCTGATGCTCGTGTGGTACTTCTAAATGAGTAGAAGGATTTTAGCGAGGATTTGTCGTCATTTCTCTAGTTAAGAATCGTGCTCGAAGTTTAGTAAAAACACCGAAATGCTTCGTTTTCACAGTAATATTACACAAATACATTATTATAAGTTGTTTCAAGGCCTAAAAATGTTCAAATTAAAATGTTGATTTTGGGAACACAGGGTTGGCGTGCTGTTTCTCTGTGGAATATAGGGTTATGGGACATAGGACTGTGGGAACTTAGGGGTAAGAGGGTTAAGACTAGTGACAGTCTTGAACTTGATACGGAACTCATCACAGTTACTGTTCTACGGATGTACTGTTACTTTTCTTTTACAAATAAAAGTTGTAGGTTGTGGTGCCATGAAAATTCTTTTCCAAGTCAAACTCTTCCTTCGTCGTGTTCCCTAGAGTGGAACCTTATACGCCAGTAATCAGGACGAATAATGAATATCCAGATTAGTCATCTAGTCATCTTTCTGAGCCTGCTTTATCTACTGTCCCCTGAAAGGTTCTCTCACTGGACAGCGGAACTCCCCGAGGCCTCTGGACCTCCACGGTCAGGACTGAGCCCACAGCCAGGCTCAGGACCAGCAGCAAAGGTGTGCAGCTCATGAGGAACAGAGTATGAAGGAGATCGGACACAGATCATATCTGAACACAAACAGAAAACATTCGCATGTAAATAAGAGACTGGAAGGCAGTTTTACATTACGTGAATGAACTAAAGGAATTCAGAGATGTGAACTCCTTCCCTTGTGTTGGGAGAATAAATAACAGCTCTGCGTCGCTTTAAAGTTAACCAGCTAGCTAAACTAACTGACCTAGCTACAATCCAGTTCTATAATAATAATAATAGTAGTAATAATAATCATCATAAACATGTGAATTAGAAATAAAGTGTCATTATTACTCACGGTGTTTCTGCTCTGCAGGAACCGGAAACTAGCAAAGCGCACACAATAACGAATCGAGCTAATCTTTCCTTAGCCACTTCCGGTATGGCCTCTGCACGCGCCGACGCGCACTGCGGTGGTGTGTTCTGATTGGTGGACGGTGATGGGGGCGGGGCGAGGGAGAGAGATCACTTCATTAAAAATAAATAAATCAAATAAAATACACCCATTTGCGGCGTTTTGACTTGAAAACATTTCAGAAGATTCACTTTCAACTCGGAGGTGGTTCCTACTCCCGAGTTCCATCAAGTGAAGTCAAATCGACATGGCGCCTCACAGCATGAACAGTAAACTCAGCAGCAGCTCTGGGTGTGAATCTGGGTGTGGGTCAGGCAGCATACAGACATGTTCACTTGTTCAGTCTAACACTGTATAGTCTACAGTTCACTGCATCATTCATCACAGTGAGCTGGATAAGCTGGTTCTAGCCAATCACACACATGGAGGCATCCATGGGTTTTTTTTTTACTCTCACTTCCTAGCACGAAAGCATGGAGGCCAAGAGGAGTCAAATGCAGGATTCAAAATGTATGCACACAGCCCTTGTTCGCCTTTCTTCCACTCACCTGGTACCTGTTCTCCAAAGCTATCCCCGAGTCATGCTGCAGGATTCTCCTTGGAACTCAAGGACAAACACAGACTACGTGTTCATTGCCTCGACATTGACCACCTTAGAGAAGCAGGAGCCGGTTCAGACATCCGATGCCGGTACACACACACCCGATTTAAACTCTGATTTGGAGATGGAATCTGACCCATGTGCCTCAGCTTAAATGTTCTAAGGAATCAGACGTGGCTCAATTGAATCAGTTCGAAGTAGAGTAGAACTACTACTAGTAGTAGGGGAAGCTTATAGTTTGAGAGTTGATTATCCTTCCCACTCCTCATGCCGCAGGGGTACAAACTTTTGGTAAGTCATTATCCAGAGCGAATTTAAATTTCCTCAATTTCTCAATTTAAAAATGTAAAATTGACCTCATTTCTACATCTGGGTGATTAAGGGTTGCTCAAGGACCCAACAGTGGCAACTTGGTGGTGGTGGAGTTTTGAACTTACACCCTTCTGAACCGTAGACCATAGCCTTAACCACTGAGTTTTCCACTATGTTTCAAGAAGTCTGTTCGTTACATACTTGGAAAAAACACCATAAAGATTGTAGTTTCCATCGTATTCTAGATTTAAGACTGTTCCTGAAACCCCTCTCTTTGCTCATGTTAAGGCTGGTTCACCTCTGTGGGTCTGCAGGATGCAGGATAATCCATAACGACAAAGTAAATCCAGGTTTCTAGAAATGACAAATTTTAAGTCTTCTTGGGTAAGTCTGTACAAGCTTTGCTCTTCAGGATTTGGGCAGTTTCCCTAACTCTCCCTAGAAGATCCTTTCATATGCAATCAGATAAGATGGGCAGCATCTTTGAACTGCTACATTCAGGTCACTCCACAGATGTTCTATGGGGTTCACGACTGGGCTTTGGCTGGGGCACTCAAGGACATTTAGAGACTCGTCTTTGAGAGAGTTGTCTTGGCTGTATGGGTCATTGTTGTGCTGAAAGTTGAACCTTCGCCCCAGTCGGAGGTTATGTGCACTCTGATGCAGGTTATCTTCAAGGACTTCTCTGTATTTGACAGCATTCATCCTTCCCTCAATTCTGGCCAGTCTCCCTGTCCCTGCCACTGAGAAACACCCCTATATCATTATGCTAGTATGACCAACCTTCACCATAGAGATGGTATTACCAGTTAATGAGAAGTACCCAGTATTTGGCAATCATATCGCTTGTAGTTTAGCTCAAAAAGTTAAAAGATTTTGTCTTGTAAGCTCAGAAAAATGTTTTTCTTTTACTATCTGCTTTACCATAAAGGCCTGATTGAAGGACTATTTCTGAGATATTTGTCCCATCTCTGTGGAGAACCTCTGAAGTTCTATTAGAGTGAAGCTCATGGTTCCAATCTTCTTCCATTTCACAGTGATGGAGTCCACTGTGCTCCTGGGAACATTCAATCCAACATAAATAATACAGTTTGAACAAATGCACAGTGTTGCTCTGGAATTTGGCAGAAAAAAAACATTTCTTGTCATATTTATTAAAAATCATCCTTTATTTGTATTTTGAACACACTTTACAGTACTGAACAGTGAAACAAAAGAAAAATATACTGATATATATTTGTGTTTTTATATATATATATACAGTGGTGTGAAAAAGTGTTTGCCCCCTTCCTCATTTCCTGTTCCTTTGCATGTTTGTCACACTTAAGTGTTTCAGAACATCAAACCAATTTAAACAATAGTCAAGGACAACACAAGTAAACACAAAATGCAATTTGTAAATGAAGGTGTTTATTATTAAAGGTGAAAAAATATCCAAACCATCATGGCCCTGTGTGAAAAAGTGATTGCCCCCCTTGTTAAAACATACTATAACTGTGGTTGTCCACACCTGAGTTCAATTTCTCTAGCCACACCCAGGCCTGATTATTGCCACACCTGTTCACAATCAAGGCATCACTTAAATGGGAGCTGCTTGACACAGTAAGGTCCACCAGAAGATCCTTAAAAGCTACACATCATGCCGAGACCCAAAGAAATTCAGGAACAATTGAGAAAGAAAGTAATTGAGATCTATCAGTCTGGAAAGGGTTATAAAGCCATTTCCAAAGCTTTGGGAATCCAGCGAACCACAGTGAGAGCCATTATCCACAAATGGCGAAGACATGGAACAGTGGTGAACCTTCCCAGGAGTGGGGCGACCGCCAAAATTACCCCAAGAGCACGCGACGACTCATCCAAGAGGTCACAAAAGACCCCACAACAACGTCCAAAGAACTGCAGGCCTCACTTGTCTCAGTTAAGATCAGCGTTCATGCCTCCACCATCAGGAAAAGACTGGGCAAAAATGGCCTGCATGGCAGAGTTCCAAGGAGAAAACCACTGCTGAGCAAAAAGAACATCAAAGCTCGTCTCAATTTCTCCACAACACATCTTGATGATCCCCAAGACTTTTGGGACAACATTCTGTGGACCGATGAGACAAAAGTGGAACTCTTTGGAAGGTGTGTGTCCAAGTATATCTGGCGTAGAAGGAACACTGCATTTCATAAAAAGAACATTATACCAACAGTAAAATATGGTGGTGGTAGTGTGATGGTCTGGGGCTGTTTTGCTGCTTCAGGACCTGGAAGACTTGCCGTGATAAAAGGAACTATGAATTCTGCTGTCTACGAAGAGATCCTGAAGGAGAATGTCCGACCATCTGTTCGTGTACTCAAGCTGAAACGAACTTGGGTTCTGCAGCAGGACAATGATCCTAAACACACCAGCAAGTCCACCACCGAATGGCTGAAGAAAAACAAAATGAAGACTTTGGGGGTGGCCTCGCCAAAGTCCTGACCTGAATCCTATTGAGATGTTGTGGTATGACCTTAAAAAGGCCGTTCATGCTCGAAAACCCTCTTATGTGACTGAATTAGAACAATTCTGCAAAGATGAGTGGGCCAAAATTCCTCCAGGACGCTGTAAAAGCCTCATTGCACGTTATCTCAAACGCTTGGTTGCAGTTGTTGCTGCTAAGGGTGGCCCAACCAGTTATTAGGTTTAGGGGGCAATCACTTTTTCACACAGGGCCATGATGGTTTGGATTTTTTTTCACCTTTAATAATAAACACCTTCATTTACAAATTGCATTTTGTGTTTACTTGTGTTGTCCTTGACTATTGTTTAAATTGGTTTGATGTTCCGAAACACTTAAGTGTGACAAACATGCAAAGGAACAGGAAATGAGGAAGGGGGCAAACACTTTTTCACACCACTGTGTGTGTATATATATATATATATATATATATATATTAGTCATTTGCTTATTAAATGCATTTTATTCACAAAATGACACCTCAGTTCTCTTAGAGGACAACCTTTCATAAAAATAATATAATATAAAATAACTTGGACACATTATACACATTACAGCAACATCATTTACAAATATTACAATCATTTTGTTGTGTATTTTTTTTTAATCTCATTATAATATTATCATCATTTATTAACAAGTAACATATTATTTAAAGCCCAGAGAGTCATTCCATAAAGGATTCTCATTAGAAGAAAGTGACTTAAAGTACAAATAAATCCTTTTCTACTCAAGCCACAATCTTTGTCAAATCAGTCTGTCACAGACTGTTTCTTGAAAAAACATCTTCAGTCAAACTTCTGTAAATCTCATGACTACCAGCCTCTACAATGTGGATTATTACTGCAGAGTAGTTTATTTTTTGTCAGGTTGCAGGGAGGGATTGCCGGTATGGTCGAAAAGCTTGGGATCAAGTCATGAGAAGTGCTTCGATTGTGCAAGTGTTATTGTATCCCTTTAAAAAAAAAATCTATACACTGTTTAACCTGGACCAACCACCTTACAACCCAAAATAAAGTGCAGGTTTTCGGATTCACAAATGATTAGGCTGCCCTCAAACGAAATTAAAATCTAAAGCGACTGTAGGATTTGTCTAACCCCCCAAAAAAAGAAGGGTCAGGGAAATAGTGGGGGGGAGGGGGTTCTGCAAAGTTCAACCATTCAAGTACAATTTATTACAACTAAACATAATAAGCGGTCAGTGACAATGAGAAATTCTGAGTGATTTTAAATGTACAGACCGACATTACAATATATACAAAATAAGCAGTGATAAGTTTATTATTTATATTGTCTTGTAATCAGTTCTTCAATATCACAATCACCAACCAGCATGATACAAAAATAAAAACTGTACACAAACTGTCCAAAGAATATGTTTCCTTTTGATATTCAAAAAGAATGGCAGCAAGTAATTCATTTCTTTATAAGAAAAACGATTGCTACAGTATTGTGTTAAAATGGCAAGAAGTATTTGTTTGCTTAAGAGCTTGCCTCATTAACGAAAAGCCACAAACAAAAGCATCATACGCAAATGTATGTGGGAATGTCATCAGTTCGGACAACTGATCAAACGGTCCCTTGGGGTTACGACTCTTTAATCCACCAAGTAGATACCAGTTAAACATCCAACCAAACTTATTACAAACCATCCACCAAGGTACCAAAGCCATCATTTCTGATCACGCACATGTTTTTATTTACTCAACCAAACATTTTGTTACCATATTTGTATTGGTGTAACCTCAACGTTCTGTCGCAACAGGCACACACTTGAAGCTGAGGTACTGACCAGCAGAAACCAGCTTGTCACCACACATCCATAGAGGAGACATTTTCTCACAAAATACCCACAATTTCCCAGTCAACTGTTACATTCAGAGTCACAGACAACCCATTATTCTGATGTAGGCTAACTGCAACCTAGATTCAAAGCCCCTGATAAACATAAATATGATCCTTTCACTTTGACATTTGTGAGAAGATTTGTGAGTTCTAATAACCATGAGCTATGAAAATAGCTATTAGTATTAGTGCAGACAAAACAGTTGACATTTAGTGAAGGTGTACAGACAAAACAAATATTCTGGGATCTCTCATGAGCCTCAGGACAGTCAGCATAGTGCCACATACATAAACCCTGCAGTGTTAAGGCATAAAAACATCAAACTTAATAATGGCTGCATGTGACTCCCTGTGCTCAGTTCCACTGGTTCAAGTTGCAACTCTCCAACAATCACATCCCTCAGCCAAGGTTTAAGTTACCACCCATTCCTTTGGTAAGCCAAAATGGAAAATAGTATTGGCTATGATGGAACATGGCTGCATTATATGAGCGGGTGAAAGTGAATCTGTGCTGCTATTGAAAGGATTCTGTGATTTCCACCATTTTCACAGGACCATCCTGAAATGTAATTCAAAAGAAGGCAAAAATCATAAATTCCGTAGAATAACATGGCTTGTTCTCAAAAAGTGACTATCCTTGTTTGCATTAAATGTGATAGGAGACAGTAGACCATGAGCAACTCCCATGGCTAGTTCCTTAATTCAGTCCCCAAAATGTTCGACAAGAACGGAAGCAACCAAGGAAGACCTTACATAATAAAATGAGGTTTTCAACACAATGACAGAAAGGCTTCCAACACACACGCAAATCATGCACAACTGAGAGAGAGAGAGAGAGAGAGAGCTTGAAACAAGCAACAATCAAGAAATGAAGACAAAAGTAGACCACTATCCCACGATGCATTGCTTCACGGCAGCTCCAGAGCTGAAGCTGATGGTTCAGAAAGGCACGTGGCCATCTCGTACCGGTAGCACTACTGGTAAAGGGAAAAAGGGGCCAGACCTGAACCACAGGTCCGGTTTTGTGCCACTTGAACTTGATCCTCATGCTTCCACTTCCACATCCTCCCACCTTCACAGCAGCAGCCAAAGCTTCTGCCTCTCTGCAGCAGGTGTCCTTATGTGTTTATTTCCGACAGAAATGGAAAATAAGTCACTCTGATTTAACTAATGTGTAAATTCAGAGGATTTCAGTCTCTGTTACGAATACATTAAAAGCTGTTTCTGAGCAATAAGACAACTACTGAGATGGAAATTGTTGGTATTCCTTTTAAGATGGCTTTTTCCAAAGAGATCCCAAATCCCTTCAAAGTTCCCCCAGGTGTGTGCACATATCTTTTGTGAGTAGATTAGACTGAAACTGTTTTGTTGATGTGTGGGTATATGTATGTTTGCGTCTAGATGTTGGAATAAATGGACATACGTATGGGGATCTAACAAAATTCCAGAGTGCTACATGGTCTAAATGGCCCATTTGAAACACCACTAAAACTGTATTCCTCCATTCCTACATATTCATCCATCAACTCTTACCTTCTGCTAAAAAGGAGCCCAGCACCCATTCCAAATCTACAGTTGCTGTGTGAATTACTTCTCTGATAATATTATTTTCTTTCCTATTTTTTTGTTGGAAAAATAAAATTAATCATTTTATTGAGTTGGTGCAGAAATATTGTTTTGTTCATGGTATGGCCATGAAGTAGAGGGTAAGGTACAGAGAAAAAGAAAGTTCTTGTGGGACTGCCTGCACTCCTGCATTATTCCTGACAGCTACTGAGCCTCACGTATCGTCAGCAGGGGAGAAAGATGACTCCTCTTCATCCTCTGCCTCCTCTATTGGACTCCCATCTGAATGTCTTTCCTCATCTTCTTCCTCCACCACTGACTGAACCTGCAGTCGCCTTCTCCCCCCCCTCTCTGCAGCCACTGCCTCCTCTCCACCACCGTCATCATGTCCTCCGCCAGGATTCTCTTCTTCGTTCAGCTCCTTTGGCACCTCCTGCTCAGTGCCACCTATATGATTGTGGTTGGGCCCAGCCTCCTCAGCTGGCTCACCTTCCAAGGTAAGCTGGAATTGAAACTTGTTTGTGCAGGAGTCAAGCTCATTGTCTGTGATGGGAGGGGGTGAGGGGCTCTGGGGGATAGTGCTCTGGTACCAGTCCCGGTTGTCCTCAAGGGTGTCCAGGATTTCCTGAGCGTCAGGGTGCACTAGGTCGCCCCATGTCTCCCACAGAGGGTGCACGATGTAATCAATAAAGCCCACCTATAAAACATAAGAAAAAAGGTAGGATATGAGGTTCTGTGCTTGGTTAGACTTGGCAGGTGCAGATTTTATCTAACATCAGCGAGCATTTAGGGTATAGCGGGGTTCACGTAAAATGCACATCTCTTCTCTTCCTAATCTTTAATAGGACTGAAACTGATGTTACAATGTATTAATTCAAATCATTAGAAATTGAAATGTAAAGTCAGATTTGGATTACAAAACCTCGTTTGCTGGGACATGTGGCAAGTTTCTGTTGCCATGTGCCTCAATTCCAGGTTCAGGCTGAGAAAATGAGGCTGTCAGAAGGCTGTTGAACTGTTTCATGGATCATGGAAATGTAATTTTCATAAATGCAAAAATATTTAAATTTTCAAATAAGTTAGTCCTTTGGTGCCCATCAGGGGTTTTTTTTTTCTGAAATTGCCTTGTAATCCGTCTAGAGGTAGATTACTAAAGTTAATGCTTAATGTTTATGCTAACAGCTAACCATGTAGTACTGATGCAAAGGATGACAGACTCATTGGCTGGTAAGGATTTGGGCTTGAGTTAAGAAGGGGAAAAAACATATCGGGCAGGACTTGGTGTCTACTGACCAGCCGAAACCAGTTTGTCACCACATCCACAGAGGAGAATGTATGACCAAAATCTAAATGTTACTTTCCTAATGGAAAGCAGGAGAAATCCCTGGCAAGTAGTCGAATGTATTACAAAACAGGTATAACTCAAAGCCACTGGCCTCGACAAGGATGCTTCCTCCACCATCATGTCTAGTCCTTCTTGTTACTAATTTGTATGCCCTTCAAACAGTAAGGAAGCTATTGAATAAAAGCTATTTCAGATATTTGACCTTACTATGACCTTGACCCTGTTTGTAGGATTTATGTGGAATTATGATTGTAACTAGCAGATGAACTGAATAGATTTTGGACTTGATCCAAAGATCTAACCAGTTGTTTTTGAGACATCATGCTAATGAGACTCTCAAACATATGCCTTCTGGTGGTTTCAAGTAGGCCTTTTTTTGTTAGCATTGCAACTCTTATTAGCTATTACTAACTTTGTCAGGTTATCTCTATGAACATTCACTCTGTATTTATTCATTCTCTGCACATTAAAGTGACACTTTAGCTCTCATTCGTCCTGCTAGCAGGCCTGTGGCTATGTGATGATAGGCTGAGAGTGTTAAGTCAGTGCTAAGTCAGCTGGATTTCTGCTAATACCCATTTTCCATCCACACAACAGATTCTTCATTCTCTTCACTTGGCTAGTTAGTCTATGGTGCAGTGCTAGTGTGTCTCTTAAAGGCTACAGACGGGCATAAGCTATTTGCTCAATACCTCACCATTGACCATCCACAGTGTGGTACTCTGATATATTCTGTGTTGACTGCATGGCAGAGCAGATGTTGACATGGTATGCTTAGTTGGCAGATTTGGACCCTGATTCAAATGTTCAAAATTCTGGCTCCGGTTTCAGAAAGGTCTGCAAATTGATCTGGTTTGGATCCGCTCGCACATGCTGCTGACAGACGCAAAAGTAGCCGGCAGCCATTTTTAAAACGGTGTTGGATGGTGCTCAGCAATCCACAGCACGAAACATTTACTATGCATCAGTGCAAAAAGTGTTGTAGGAACATCCCTTTTATTCCCACCATTAAAGTCTAAGAAGTCAACTTGAAAAGCCAAAGCATGCGTGTGTAACTGCTGAGTGTGTGCAGGATGGAAGCTTCTCCACATGCTTGATTCACTGCTCCAAGCTCATGAGTAGCTTTGTTTGTTTGCAGTTCATAACACATCATGCTTTCTATTAATAATACTGTTTAATCACCTACAGTAATCTCAACAACTCAACTACAAACTACAAAAAGTGAGAAAGTGGCATAATCACAGGGGTAGGAAATGCTTGAGTAGTTGTACTTTGTACTATAGTATATTTTTGGTTTATTTATACTTTAATTGATTTTTTTTCTGACATCTACAATGAACTTCTTATTCTACACAATGTAGTTAATGCTAAATTGTATAAAATTAGTTACCGTAATTCTCGGACTATTGAGCGCACCTGAATATAAGCCGCACCCGCTAATTTTAAGAAGAAAAACAATTTTGTACATATACAGGCCGCACTTGTCTATAAGCCGCAGGTGTCCACGTTGTAACTGTCACGATTCGTGACGTAAACGAAGCAGGACGGATGCAAGTGCAGTTAGGACGAGAGCTTTTATTGAAACAGAGGAGAGCAGACTCGAGAGAAACAAGAACCATGACCAACTCAATGAACTAAGCTAACTAAACCAACTAACCTAAACATTAACTATGACATGAAACAAAGACTCTACATCTATACTCTATAAACCACTTCTACATCTATATTCTAAACTAAGTCTATACAACTCTAAGCTATACTATCTGCTACTAGGCTATAAGCTATGCTATTAGCTACTAGGCTACAGGCTAAGCTATAAGCTATGCTATAAGCTAACTAGCCTTGACATGAACTCAGACATGGACTATGGCTAGGAAACATGAACAAGAACTAAGACACATGGCATGAACAAAGACTCTAACTATATTCTCTATCTAATTCTAACTCTATATCTAATGACCCGCGTTGTGTGTCATGGCTCCCGGTGTATATATACACACCAGCCAAACTGCTAACAGCTGCGGGCAATACCAAAACACACGTGACTCAACAACACATGACGAGACGGGGCGGAGACATGACGTCACCAATCTGCATTTCTCCGTGGGTTTCCCCTGATGAGGGGGTGTGCATGAAGCGCAAAACGACTGATCTGAAGAATGTAGTGTGAGCGCGTTAGATTTAACTCGAACAGTTTCATTGGTCCACTGTGACCTGTTGGGTCATTTCATTGGTCCGATGTGACGAGGCTAAATGTTTTGGCGGCATGAAACTCGTTAGCCCGTAAAAATCCATAAATAAGCCGCATCATTGTTTAAGCCGCAGTGTTCAAAGCGTGTGAAAAAAGTAGCGGCTTATAGTCCGGAAATTACGGTATTTACTTTGCCTGCATGAATTGCGTCCAGTTCAACGCAAGTAGAAGTCCAGATTTCCGACTGAGGGGAATACCTATTATTTCTAACACCACGGAAACATGCTTCACACATATTCCAAGATAGCATGTGCATGCCATAATTATCAGAACATTTGAATAACTGCAGTTAAAATCAACCATCAATTCATAACTGAAGCATAACTCCATTAGTTACAAGCCACTCATATTACTAGAATAAATATAACAGGTAAGAACTACAAACTACTCTCTAAATCACTTTATAAACTACTCTCTCAACATGTGTAACAAGTGTAACATCCCGACCAATGGAAAAACGGAGGAAATGGGAATTCAGCAATCCCTTCTTGCACACTTCTTGTACAGCCACTTTTCCAATGACTAAACTAACAGTTACTAATTTAGCATTTTACATAAATACCAAAATGTATTTAAAAAAAAATGCACAAATTGGATTAGCAGGCACAAACACAAACCACTAGATTTGGGGGTGTGGCTGTATGGATTTGTGTTCATTTAGCTCCTAGATCATTACTGAGATCAGACGCTGATGTCAGGGATGTCGAGGAGGCTCCAGTTCCAGTTCATCCCAAAGGTGTTCAGTAGTGTTGAGGTCAGGGCTCTGTACAGGACACTTGAGTTCTTTCAATGAAATTATTTACTTAACACATCATGTCTTCATGGAGCTCGCTTTGTGTATAAGGGCATTGTCATGCTGGAACAGGTTTGGGTTCCTCTTAGTTCCAGTGAAGCGAAACTGTAATGCTGCAGCATGCAGAATATATAATATACAATTTTTTGCCTCTAACTTTGTTGCAAAAGTTTGGGGAAGAGCCACATATGGGTGTGACGGCCAGGTGTCCACATACTTTTGGCCACATGTGTTATGGTCGTATGTTTCATTGTTTGTTACCAAGAAACAGTTATTTTAAACTGGTAAATTGGAATATACAGTATTTTGATGGGAAAAATAAAGAAAATCAATAAATAAAAAATCTAACTTTGTTAAAAAAGTTCTACCTTTCTACCTCTGGGCTTCTGGTTTTCCAGTGTTTGTGAGGACATACAAGAAGGGTTACTACTTAATAAATAAATAAATAAAAACCCTACTGGTTTAGGGTCAGGTTTAAATCTGAGTACAGATAGAGGTGCGGATGTTTGGAGCACTAAACAAATACATACTTGTTCCTTGTATCCATGTTCTTGGTGTTTTTAAGTCTTATATGCACATAGATGGAAGGTGTCCCACAAATCCTGCGCACCCAATCACAGGATCTAATTAATTGCTTGAGGTCCAAAAACTTTTCTCCAGGGACCACTGGGCAGTAGCAAGTTCTCATCTACTCAGACAGTATATACAGTATGGCAGCCATCACAGTGCACCACAGCACCGTGGATGGCATTTCTCTGAGTGCTCATAAACATATCCCAGCCTTTCTGAAAAGGACAAGGCTTTTGTATCCACCACAATTCCCTAAGAGCTTGGTTAGGCATCTCCCTCTTGTGCTGGAGTCCCTTAAGGCTCCTCCTTACAAGCCTAGGCAAGATATTAAACAGAAATGGGTGTCTCAGAAAACTGCCTTTTTACTACTGATCAGTTTAGCAAAGTGGGAGAACTGCATGCCCTGGGGATATATTTGCCTTGCATATGGTTTCGGCCAAATGACTGTGGTGTGCCTTTGGCTGAATGTGAGAAAGTCCATATCATCCAATTTTATGAATCGAGCGACTCGACTGACTCTGCAGCACTATTCATAGTCATGAACTATTCATGCATGTGTACACGTTCAACTGGCGATGACTATTCATGGAAACACAATAAAATAGGGTTATTTTTCTCAAAACAGTGATTCATTTTTGACACGGGTTGTCACAATGTAAAACTGTATAGTGCACGTCCTATTCATATCTGCATTTGTATTCATTTACAACACATTATCTGTTTAATCTGTATAATGTATTCATACATCCCTAGCATGTGTGCGTGTGTGTTTGTGTGCGCGCATGTGTTTGTATGTACTGTGTATGTACCTGACTCTTTTCCACAGATGCAGTGTGTTTATCACACATGGGGCTGATCTCCATCCCACGCTCACGTTCCTTGTCTCCCTGCCGGAAAAACTCCTCCATGATGCGCTCTGTCCACTGCCGGTACACTGCCAGCGGCTTAGTGGGGTTGCTAAGGTCAGCACAGTGCACCATGTTTCTCAGAACCTGCACACACACCATACAAATACAATTTACATATTAGATTCCTCTTTTAGATTCAAATGTAAGATACAATAGCAATTACAGTCCCCCCCGAAACTATTGGAACACAAGGTCAATTCGTGCATTTTTGCTGTAGACTGAAGACATTTGGGTTTGAGCTTAAAAGATGAATAGGAGAAGAGAGTTTATAATTTCAGCTTTTAATTCCTGGTATTTATATGTAGAGGTGTCCAACGACATAGAACACAGCACATTTTGTATCCGACTACCCAATCTGGAGGTGAGCAAAAATATTGGAACACGACTGGCAGGTGTTTCTTGTTGCCCAGGTCTGACCTGTTAGATTGACTGTTTAAAAAATAAATAGCTTTGAACAGCTACTTTTGGTTTCAGCTGTGAAGATTGCATTTGTTATTAAAAAGGATAAACCAACATGAAGACCAAAGAGCTGTCTGTGGGAGAAAAGCTGAGAAAAGAGGGAAAATCTATCAGAGGCATTGCACAAGCTTTGGGCATAGCCAATATAGCAATTTTGAATGTCCTGAAAAAGAAAGAGACCACTGGTGTATTGAGCAACCAGACCTCAAATAGGCAGACCAAGGAAACAACAACAGATGATGACAGTAACATTGTGAGAGCTGTGAAGATAAACCCCAAAAGAGCAGAGTGGGGTGTAAACTTTTGAACAAGATGATAGGTGTAAAGTGTTTTTTTTCTCAGAAATGTAAATATCTTATGTAGCTTCTGAAGGGCAGTACTAAATGAAAAAATAAAATCTTCAAACAAAATAATAACATTTTACACCAATCATCCTGTTCAAATGTTTTCACCCCCAGGCTCTTAATGTATCGTTTTGCCTGCTTGAGCATCAGTGAATGTTTGCACATTTTGTAATAGACGTACCGAGGACGTCAGAGTCATAACGTGAATCATAACACCAAAATTTAAATGAATGTGTTCATTTCAGCAAAAGTCCCCTAAGCTTCACAGGACATCCAGCAGGCATTCAGGAACATCCCCTTCAACATCCTTAGGACATCAAGGGGACCCTACACATGCACGTTCAGGGGACATTCGTAGACGCCATTTAGGGGACGTCTGGGGGACCTTTTTTTTGACAGCTGGGTATACAGATGATGCCACGTTCACCTGGATCTATACCATAGACCAACACCTGATAAAGCTTCTGATAAGTTCATAGTGGATTAAAGTTAAGGTAGCAGGCTTTTGTCAGTCAATTGCTTCACAAATGTTAAAAAAGAAATGATTTGCTGTAAGCTCAAAAAGTATTGGCCTCTTTCAAGAGAATGGGTAAGACTTTTGATAAAAATAAACATTGCATACAATTCTTCAAATTTTCCCTTCAAACAACTAGAAACACTACTTTCCTTTTCTCTAAAAAATATTCTTATAAAAAAATAAAAGATAAAAAAAACAAAAAGCTCTCTAGATTACAATTATTATTTTTTTAATTGTCATGTCCACCAATAGCAACACTTAACTGTATTAACTGAGTGTTAATAGGTTGCGCATCTGGGCAATTGCAAACATTAAACTGGATCATTGTCCAGAATCTGATGTTGTTGTTTTACAGTGCCTTGCGAAAGTATTCGGCCCCCTTGAACTTTTCAACCTTTTGCCACTTTTCAGGCTTCAAACATAAAGATATAAAATTTTATTTTTTTGTGAAGAATCACCAACAAGTGGGACACAATTGTTAAGTGGAACGAAGAAAGCCATTTCTCAAAGATATCCATAAAAAGTCTCATCTAAAGTTTGCCACAAGCCACCTGGGAGACAACCCAAACGTCACACCAAACGTTGAGAAATGGCTTTCTTCTTGCCACTCTTCCATAAAGGCCAGATTTGTGCAGTGTACGACTGATTGTTGTCCTATGGACAGACTCTCCCACCTCAGCTGTAGTTCTCTGCAGTTCATCCAGAGTGATCATGGGTCTCTTGGCTGCATCTCTGATCAGTCTTCTCCTTGTCTGAGCTGAAAGTTTAGAGGGACGGCCAGGTCTTGGTAGATTTGCAGTGGTCTGATACTCCTTCCATTTCAAAATGATCGCTTGCACAGTGCTCCTTGGGATGTTTAAAGCTTGGGAAATCTTTTTGTATCCAAAACCGGCTTTAAACTTCTCCACAACTGTATTACGGACCTGCCTGGTGTGTTCCTTGGTCTTCATGATGCTCTCTGCGCTTTCAACAGAACCCTGAGACTATCACAGAGCAGGTGCATTTATACAGAGACTTGATTACACACAGGTGGACTCTATTTATCACCATCAGTCATTTAGGACAACATTGGATCATTCAGAGATCCTCGCTGAACCTCTGGAGTGAGTTTGCTGCACTGAAAGTAAAGGGGCCGAATAATTTTGCACGCACCACTTTTCAGTTTTTTATTTGCTAAAAAAGTTTAAAATATCCAATAGATTTTGTTCCACTTCACAATTGTGTCCCACTTGTTGGTGATTCTTCACAAAAAATTTAAATGTTTGAAGCCTGAAATGTGGCAAACTGCTCTGTAAACACATTTATAACAACACATAAAGACCTATACTTCATTATAATAACAGTTATAGTTACATTTATTGTCATATCACAACAAACCAGTGACTACATTTCCCAACCTGCACGGCAGCCTACAAACATGGCCACCATGGACTGCAATTCCCAGAACACTAACATTCACTCTAATCGCACACCTGCATCCTATTCACAGCACTCAAAGCCATGCTATATAAGAGACCCTTTGAACACTATGACTTTGCATATTATGCTCAGTTGCCTAGTTTCTGTCATGTTTCCAAGCCTTATCTTGTGTTTGCTTTTCTGGTTATCGATTTTGTTTTCCCTGTTGACCTCGATTCTCGATTCTCTGCTCTGCCCTGTTTGCCTGATCATTTGACCCTAGCCTGCCTGGGACGTTTCTGCCTGATCCTTTGTGCTCCTTATTGTTTGATTAAACTTCCATACCTGCACTTGCTTCTGTCCTGCAGCTACATTACGTGAGATTTATATTATTGTTATAATTACTTATAAGTAATTGGAGACTTAATTAGAACTAAATCTGTTTTACCAATAAGTCATTGTAACTAAAATATAATAACATTATAAAAATGCAGGCTGTATTTTTATGAATACATTTATGAAACCATAAGACTGACTAATTAATACTTATAAATTGGTGTATAATGCATTATGAGCATGGGCACTGAAAAAGCAAGTGTATCACTTATAAGTAACAATAATATAAATGTATCATTACAAAATATACATTCGGTCCTTATGTGTTATTATAAATTTGTTTATAGAACAGAAATACTAATATTGTCATGTCGCTGCGAACTCACAAGTACAGTTCCCAGAGTGGAGCGCAAACTACAAACATGGCAGACGAGTACTACACTTCCCATACACACACGCTCGCATTCTCCGGAGTTCTGATTACGGACACCTGTACACAATCACACAATGGTTTAGATCATGCTTAGAACAATGGTTACTCGCGAAGTAAACGCTCAGCAGTCTCGTCTCTGTCATTCACCAAGCCGTTGTCATTGTTTTTGGATTTGCCTGGTTCTCAGATTCCTGCATTGTGTTTTGACTATGATTCCAAGCCCTGCCTAGTATTGTCTGTTCGCCCGATCACCTGACTTCTGCCTGTTTTCAAGGTCGCCTTCAGCCTGATCCTCGCCTTCCAACGTCTGTATCGCCTGTGCTTGCTTCCGCCTCAGGTATCATAACAGATTACTTTGCCTAACTATAGAAGCAGCGGGCATCCTGGAATAGCGTCAGTTCATTCACGAACAGAATCGAGCTATAAATGTGCAACAAGAGCAGATTTCTCACTTAAAGGAGCAAGTGGCGGTCCTGTCCCAATCCGTGCACCCCGCCACATCGCCTCCTGCGCACATTCCACCACTGCAGCCTGTGCACTTTCCGCCACCGCCGCCTGCGCACTTTCCGCCACTGCCAACGCCGGAGAGATATGCCAGAGAGCTGGACTGATGTAATGGGTCCTTGCTATAGTGTTCTCTGTTCTTCACCAGCTACCCTGAAATGTCGGAGACCCATAAGATGACTCATTTGCTGGAGCGCTTAACCGGACGTGGCTTGTTATGGGCTACCACAGTGTGGGAACGAGAGGGCAGCCACATCCCCTCGCTGGAGGATTTCATTTCCTGCTTCCGGCATGCCTTCGATCATTTGCCTGACGGATGGGAGACCGGCCAGGAGCTCATGAAGATCACGCAGGGCACTCGTGATGTGGTGGAGTATGCAGTGGAGTTTCGTACCATTGCGGCATGTAGTGGGTGAAACGAGCAGACCCTGAAGACAGCGTTCCGTCAGGGGTTGAATCCTGAGCTGGTGAAGGAGTTGGCCTATCGGGATGAACGATTCACTGCCTTTGCCAACTGGTGAGTTTGACCCAAGCACACACCGCACATGTATTCGTGTTGCCAGTCAAGATTGAACACTCAGGGGTGTCTACTGTACTCACATCGACTCAGGGGCTGCCCGCAACTTCATTGACCAGGAAACTGCACAGGACCTTGACCTTCCCATTCATCTCCTACTCCAGTCACGCCATATCCAGTCCATCGATAGGTCTCCCATAGGCGGTGGGGTCATCTCCCACTGTACAGCCACCCTTGTACTCCAGGCTAGTGCCCTCCATAGTGAAACCATAGTCCTGTACGTGACTGTCTGTGCCCAGCAGAGTGTTTCCCATCATTCTTGGTCTGCCCTGGTTGGAGCTCCACAACCCCCAGGTTTCTTGGGCGGACCAGCAGATTACCCAGTGGTCCCCATACTGCCTCAGTAACTGCCTGAAATTCCCCGTTGTCTCATTGGCAGCCATTACCGGGGCCTAAATCAAGTTTCAGTTAAATACCGGTATCCCCTGCCACTAGTACCTGCAGCCCTCGACGAGTGGCAAGGAAAAAACTCCCTAAGATGTTTTAAGAGGAAGAAACCTTGAGAGGAACCAGACTCAGAAAGTAACCCATCCTCATCTGGGTAACAACAGATAGTGTGAAAAAGTTCATTATGGATTTATATCTAGTCTGTATGGCCTTAGGAGCAGCCGTAGTCCCAGTAGTCTGGAATTAGAGAAGATTTGTGCTCCATCCAGAGGAAGAAAGGATCTGGATCTCTAGTATCTCCATAAATTCGTGTGGGGCTCGGCAAAAGGAGAGACGGAGAGAAAAGATTATTAGGACTGTGAAGTAGTAAAAATATAATCTAGTCAGGGTAGGCTTGAGAAAACAAATAGGTTTTAAGCCTAGACTTAAACACTGAGACTGTGTCTGAGTCCCGAACACTAATAGGAAGACTGTTCCATAACTGTGGGGCTCTATAAGAGAAGGCTCTTCCCCATGCTGTAGCCTTCACTATTCGAGGTACCGTCAAATAATCTGCATCTTTTGATCTAAGTAGGTGTGGTGGATCATAGAAAACCAAAAGGTCGCTTAGATATTGTGGCGCGAGACCGTTTAGTGCTTTATAGGTTAATAAAAGTATTTTATAGTTAATGAGAGATTTTACTGGGAGCCAATGCAGTATTGATAATATTGGTGTGATATGGTCGTATCTTCTAGTTCTAGTAAGGACTCTAGCAGCTGCATTCTGGACTAACTGGAGTTTATTTATATTCCTACTGGAACATCCAGACATTAAGGCATTACACTAATCTAATCTAGAGGTGACGAATGCATGAACCATTATTTCTGCATCATGTAGTGACAATATGTTTCTTATCTTAGAAATATTTCTGAGATTAAAGAAAGCTATCCAAGTAATATTATCTACATGAGCATCAAATGATAGACTGGAGTCAATAATCACTCTGAGGTCTTTTACTGCTGTACATGATGAAACAGAAAGACCATCCAGAGTAACCATGTGATCAGAAAGATTACTTCTAGCTACACGTGGGCCTAATAAAAGTATTTCTGTTTTATCAGAACTAAGTAAAAGGAAGTTAGTTAACATCCAACGTCTAATGTCCTTTACACAATCCTCAACTTTACTAAGCTTCTGTCTGTCCTCTGGCTTTGCTGAAACATACAGCTGTGTATCATCAGCAGAACAGTGGAAGCTAATTCCATGTTTACGAATAATTTGTCCTAGGGGTAGCATATATAAAGTAAAAAGCAGTGGGCCTAAAACAGAACCTTGTGGAACGCCAAAAGTAACCTCAGTTCGCATGGAGAAATCACCATTTACATCTACGCACTGATAACGATAAAGCCAATACAATAATAAAGATAACGATAAAGATAAGACCTGAGCCAGGAGAGGACTGTTCCCTTAATGCCAACAACATTTTCTAATCTATCAAGGAGAATAGTGTGATCTATAGTATCAAAAGCTGCATTAAGGTCAAGTAACACAAGCAGCGAGACACAACCCCGATCAGAGGTCAGTAGAAGGTCATGCCTCATGGGCTCGCTAACGCCCCATCGGTGTTCCAATATCTTATTAATGACGTCCTGAGAGACATGTGGGGGATTAGCATCATTACTTACATCGATGACATCCTGGTTTATTCTGCGTCCCTAGAGGAGCATATTGGCCATGTCCGGCAGGTTTTGCATCGCCTCCTGCAAAATCAGCTTTACGTAAAGTCAGAGAAGTGTGAATTCCATCAACACACGATCTCCTTCCTGGGATATTTCATCAGCCCGTAGGGGGTCAACATGGACACACATAAAGTACAGGCCTTGGTAGAGTGGCCCATGCCCCGAACCATAAAGGAGTTGAAATGGTTCCTTGGCTTTGCTAACTTTTACTGACAGTTCATTGAAGAGTTTAGCACCATAGCACACCCCCTGACATCCCTCCTACGTGGTGAGCCAAGGCGACTCGCTTGGAGCCCAGCTACCCAGGAGGCACTGGACAAGCTCAAGAAGGCCTTCACCACGGCTGCAATCCTCAGACACCCTGATCCCTACAGACCCTTCGTCGTGGAGGTTGATGCCTCAGAAGCAGGAGTGTGGGCAATTCTCTCACAGAAGCTCAGAGACAAACCCAAGCTTCACCACGTGGTATTCTTCTCCGGCCAGTTATGCTCAGCAGAACGCAACTATGATGTGGGGAACCGAGAGCTCCTGACTGTCAAACTGGCCCTGGAGGAGTGGAGGCACAGGCTGGAGGATGTAACACCCATTTGTTAAATGTAAATGGTAAATGTGCACTTATATAGTGCTTTTATCCAAAGCGCTTTACACTGTGTCTCATTCACGCACGCACGCACGCACACGCACGCACACGCACGCACGCACACCAATGGTAGCAGAGCTGCGATGCAAGGCGCTAGCTTGCCATCGGGAGCAACTTGGGGTTCAGTGTCTTGCCCAAGGACACTTCGGCATGTAAAGTCACCCGGGCCGGGAATCGAACCGCCAACCCTACGATTAGTGGACAACCCACTCTACCAACTGCGCCACAGCCGCCATTTGTTGTATATGCTGACCATAAGAACCTCGAATATCAGCGAACGGCCAAATGTCTCACGTATCGCCAGGCTTGCTGGTCCCTGTTCTTCACCAGGTTCCAGTTTGTCTTGTCCTATCGGCCAGGGTCGAAGAACACCAAGGCCGATGCCCTGTTGCGGCTCCACTGCCCGGAAATCCGAGCAGACCACAGGGATTATATCCTTCCCCCCCTCCTGCATCATCAGTGCTATCGAATGGGCACTGAACCAGGCGCTAGCACACCTCCTCAGGTTGCAAATCCCAGCAGCATGCACACCCGACAAGACTGAGAAGTACTGGTGGCCAAACATGTCCAGGGAGGTACAGCGCATAGTGTCCTCATGCTCTACATATGCCCAGGCCAAGGTACCATGGGCACTGCCCGCCAGTTAGCTTAAGTCCCTGCCCATCCCAGCACGTCCATGGTCACACCTGGCCCTAGATTACATCACCGACTTACCAGAGTCATAGGGGAACACCACCATTCTAGTGATCATAGATCAATTTTCAAAAGCCCTGCGACTCAACTCACTACCCGCCATCCCGTCTGCCTTTGACATGGCCAAGCTACTGTTCCACCATGTGTTCAGGTACTTTGGGATCCCGGAGGAGATCAAGAGTCTTGGCCAGCTTCATGGAGAAGATGAGCATCATCATTAACCTCACCTCAGTCTACCATCCCTAGGTTAACGGACAGGTAGAGTGGGCTAACCAAGAAATCACTAGGTTCTGCCAGACCTTTTGTACCATGAACCCAGAGGACTGGAGCCAATTCCTACCGTGGGCAGAGTATGCACAGAACTGCAACACTCAGCAATGCAGCTCACACTCTTTAAGTGTGTCTTGGACTACCAGCCACCTTTATTCCCCTGGAACGCCAACCCCACTGACTTGCCATCGGTTGATGAGTGGTTCCACCGGAGTGAGAAGTTTTGGGAAAGCACGCACCAACATCTAGTGCAGGCTACATGCACCGCCAAACAAAAGGCGGAACGTCACCGGAGGGAACACCCCAACTACCAACCCGGGGACAGAGTGTGGCTCTCCACAAAAGACCTGAAACAGCCCCTCCCGGGTAGAAAACTTAGAATTAAGGAACAAATTGTTCAGAATTAAGGAACAAATCAATGAGGTCAATGAGGGAATTACCCAAGCACAGCAGCATCGCCCAATTATTTCAAGTCTCCCTCCTTAAATCAGTTATCCCAGGCCCATTAGCCACAGCGGTGCCAGGGGACTCACCACCGGAGCCGTTAAAAATTGACGGCCAACCAGCCTACCGTGTCAGGACCATCCTTTACTCTAGTCGCCGGAGAGGTAAACTAGAGAGCCTGGTGGACTGTGAAGGATATGGCCCAGAAAAGCTGTGCTGGATCCCGTCCCAGGACATTTTGGACCCAAGCCTGTGTAGGGACTTTCACTCCGTTCACCCAGCAAAACCGGGAACACGGAGGAGAGGTAGGGCTCGAAGGAATTCGGCTCCTGTCATGTTGCTGCAAACTAGCAACTACAGTTCCCAGAGTGCAGCGCAAACTACAAACATGGCAGACGAGGACTACACTTCCCATACACGCACACACTTGCAGTCTCCGGAGTTCTGATTATGGACACCTGTACACAATCACACACACACACAGTATTTAGACCAAGCCATCGTCAATGTTTTTGGATTTACCTGGTTCTCGGATTTACGGCATTGTGTTTTGACTACGATTCCCAGCCCTACCTAGTATTGTCTGTTCACCCGATCGCCTGACCTCTGTCTGTTTTCAAGTTCGCCTTCAGCCTGATCCTCGCCTTCCAGCGTCTGTTTAGCCTGCGCTTGCTTCAGCCTCAGGTATCGTAACAAATATCTCTGGGTTTAAAAAAAACAAAACAGTAATAGCAGTAATAATAGAGCATGCTTGAATACTTGCCATACTAAGAATAAATAATTATAAATGGGGCTATAATTCATTATAAGCACGGGCTTCATAGAAAGTGTTACCACAGTGATATTGTCACATGACAGCATGACTATGTGATGTTTAAGGCCAAATCTGTTTTTGACCTGTTATTAAATATTAACTGTTTAATAACAGGGTAGGCTCTGTTATTAAAGTGAGGGGAAAGAAATTACACATATGACAGATTCTTTTTTTTGTCCAGGAAGCTTAGTGTGTAAAATAATATGATCTTTCATATAATGGACTCTCTGAAACGTGAAAGAATTCTTTTCAGCCTATTTTTTACCAATAAAAAGACTATATTTTAAAAAATGCTCTCAGCCGCCACACTGTAAAAAAAGAAAAGTTGAATTTCAAGGCAACTTGCTACACAGCTTTTATGAGTTTACTCAACTTAACTCCATTTTTAACCTTAAGTTGCATAAACTCAAAACAAGCTGTTCAGGAAGTTGCCTTGAAATTTTAAGTTAAGTCAACTTTTCTTTTTTACAGAGAAATAACTGTTTCTCCCTCCCAGAGGTGTAAATTAGAGATGCACCAATACTAAAATTCTCAGCCGATACCGATAACTGAATATTCAGAGTGATATCGTAGTTGATATTCAACTCATCTTCATTTAAACCTTTCAACGGCGTACTGGACCTTTAATTCAGCCTGAGTAGCGCGAGTTTATGGGCATCAGGCAACTCGATGCCACTTCATTGCTGCTACTTCTGGTGTAATATTTTTAGCAGTGCAGAGATTACAGAGTTTACAAACTGCAGTTTTGTCATCATTCCACACAAGAGACATCTTCTTTACAAAATCGATGTTTTTTCCTGCCCGCTTTTTATTGACAGGATATAATCGGCCCTGATCATCGGATGTTTTTAAACTTTCGGCCAATAGCTCATAGCGGGAAAAATAGCCTTTATCGGTCGATAACGATTAGCGGCTGATACATTGGTGCATCTCTAGTATAAATATGAGGTTACACACAAACATAGTGTACATAAGCAGTTAAAATGTCGTTAAGTATAATCAGGGCCATGCCAATAAGTGAAAACTACTAGCAATTTGGAAAGACTGACAGTAAAGTTACTTCCTGAGGTCAACCCATTAAATGTGATCAGATAGTAAATGGTCAGTAAACCATTTTTGTGTTGATTTTGATGCATGTTTTAAATTATTGTCCTGCTGGAAGATCCAACCATGACCCATTTTAAGCTTTCTGGCAGAGGGAGACAGGTTTTCATTTAATATCTGTTGATATTTGTTAGAGTCCATGATGTTATCCTAACAAAATGTCCAGGTCCTCTGGCAGTAAAACAGCCCCAAAACATTAAAGAGCCACCACCATATTTAACCATGGTCATGAGGTACATTTCCATATGGCTACCTCTCTGTGTGCCAAAACCACCTCTGGTATTTATTGACAAAAAGCTCTATTTTGGTTTCATCTGACCATAGCACTCGATCCCATTTGAAGATCCAGTCGTGTCTGGCAAACTGAAGACGCTCGTGTTTTTGGATGAGAGTCAGGCTTTTTTCTTGAAACATATCCAAACAACGTGGGGTGATGTAGGTGACTTTAGATTGTAGTTTTGGAGACTTTCTGAATCCAAGGCACAACTAACCTCTTCAATTCAAAAAAGTACATTTCCAGTTGACTGGAACTTATTAATTATTGCCCTGATGGTGGAAATGGGCATTTTCAATGCTTGTGCTATTTTCGTACAGCCACTTCCCATTTTGTGAAGCTCAACAACCTTTTGCCGCACATCACAGCTATATTCCTTGGTCTTACCCATTGTTATGAATGACTAAGGGAATTTGGACTATGTTTTATCTCATATTTATACCCACACCAGCAACCCACAAAGCCGGCAAACAGCTTGACCTCATCCTCACACATAATTGCACCACACATAATCTTCTCATTACTCCTCTCCACATCTCTGACCATTTCTTTATCCAGTTCTCTATTTCTCTCCCCTCACCCCCATCACTGTCTCCTCCCTCTATCTCTTTTCATCGCAATCTTCCCTCCCTTTCCCCCTCACATTTCTCCTCCATTGTCACAACCTTACTTCCCTCCAACATCCACCTTTCCTCATTTGATTTAAACACTGCAACCGACATGCTATGTTCCACCTTAACATCTTCTCTTGACAGCATATGCCCCTTAACCTCCAGACCTGTTCGCACATCACCCTCTAGTGCTTGGCTCTCAGAAGCTCTGTGTAACAACCAGGCCAAACCAAGAGCATCTGAAAGGAAATGGCGCAAATCAAACAACCCAACTGACCTAATCAATTACCAGACACTTCTCTCCTCTTTTTCCAATAGCATCTCCATTGCTAAAGCCACATACTACCAAGAGAAGACTGGTAGTTCTCCCAACACCCGCATTCTCTTCAAAACCTTTTCCTCTTTTCTCTGTCCCCCTCCTCCCCCTTCCCCTACCTCTCTCACTGCAGATGACATTGCCACTTTCTTTTCCAACAAGGTTACATCAATTAGGAACCAGTTCTCTCACACATCTTAAACACATCGATCTCTACTGACACATATCGTACCTCATTTAAGCAAGCCCGGGTTACCCCACTAGTTAAGAAAACATCACTCAACCCTGCTATAGTTGACAACTACAGACCTGTTTCCTTCCTCCTTTTTCTTTCCAAAACTCTTGAAAGAGCCATTTTTAATCAACTCTCCAATTTTCTCAAAGAGAACAACCTCCTGGACACCAAACAGTCCGGAGTCAAGAGCAACTACTCCACGGAGACTGCTCTGCTTTCCGTCACTGAAGCCTTATGACTAGCAAGAGCAACCTATAGATCATCTGTCCTCATCCAACTTGACCTCTCTGCTGCTTTTGACACTGTGAACCATCAGATCCTCCTGTCAACTCTCTCCAGCCTGGGCATCACTGGAACGGTTCTGCGCTGGGTGGAATCCTATCTCTCTGACAGATTCTTCAAGGTATCATGGAGGGGAGGTATTTCTGAAACTCAGTCTTCAACCAGCCCAAGAGAACCCATGCCACACCCCTCTTCATCTCCCTCTACTGGCTTCCTGTAGCTGCTCGCATCAAGTTCAAGGCCTTGATGCTCACCTACAAGACCTTGTCAGGAACAGCACCCTTCTACCTCAACTCTCTCCTGAAGGCCTACGTTCCCTCTCGCAATCTGCGATCGATTAGCAACCGACGTTTAGTAGTTCCCACTCAGCATGGCGCAAGGTCCCTTTCAAGAACCTTCATGCTAACTGTTCCTCAGTGGTGGAATGCACTTCCAATCTCAATCCGGACCGCAGAATCTCTCACCATCTTCAAAAAACAGCTAAAGACCCACCTCTTCTGTTTACACCTAACCAACTCATAAAATAAATAAATAAATAAATAAATACATTTTGCACTTCACCTCTACTCTGTGCACTTTGCTTCCTCTGGAACTCAATGGATCTAATGGATCTTGTATAGTAGCACTACTTGTATTGTTCTCTGCTTGATATATCGCTTTGCTTATTTGTAAGTTGCTTACAAATAACTAATAAGCAATAAGTTACCCAGTTGTACTAAAAAATGGGAATATACTTAAAATATATTTTTCTCATATAAATTCAAAGAGGTTACAATAATTGTGCCACACATATATTTAACAAATATATATATATATATTTTTTTTTACAAACCTGTGTTTTGTTTGCAATTGTTTGATATCCATGACAGCATAATGAGAGAGTATTGTGATTTTTTTTAACCAAAAGATCAAAAGATTAAACAATAAATACAAATTTTCTTCTTTGCTCATATTTACCAACGATGCCAATATTAGTGGAGGGCACTGTATATAGTGCATTTTAACCTTAGCGGTTCTACAAAGCACTTTACACTGTTTGTCATTCACCCATTCACACACACTCACACAACAATGGCAGAAGAGCTGCCAAGCAATCGGGAGCAACATGGGGTTAAGTGTCTTGCCCACGGATGCTTCGGCATCGAGCTGCCAACCCTACGGTGGACAACCCGCTCTACCACCTGGGCTACAGCCACCCAATAAGGCCAAATTCAAACATTTTCGAACAAATGAAGACTGCATATGAAAATATCCTTTCCCATTGTAAAATACGGTGGTGAACAATTGATTGGAACAATTGGAGCTGTTTTGTGACTAGACTTCCAAGGTCTCTTATGGAGAGAGCATCATGAGTTCTATGTGGTACCTGGACATTTTTTGGTACCTGACCCCAAATGTATAGACAAATCAACAAGAGCACAGAACTATTGTATTGCTATGACCATCTTAGAAGGAAGGCTGTTTGGTGTTGCCAAACAGCTCTGACCCATTGAGGAAAGGACTCTACAAGGTGTGTTGTGAAGGTGTGCTGTGGTATCTGGCACCAAGACATTACTGTAGCAGCAGATCCTTTAAGTCCTGCAAGACTTGTTTGTCCAGCACATCCCACAGAAGCTTGATCAGATTGAGATCTGGGGAAACTGGAGGTCAAGTCAACACCTGAAATTCTGTCATGTTACTCAAACCATTCCTAAACAATTTTTACAGTGTGGCAGGGCACATTATCCTGCTGAAAGAGGCCACTGCTATTAGGGAATACCATTGCCATAAAGTGTTTACTTGGTCTGCAACAACATTTAGGAAGGTGGTATCAAAGTAACTTCCACATGAATGCCAGTACCCAAGATTTCCCAGCAGAACATTACCCAGAGCATCAGCAGAACATTACCCAGAGCATCAGCCTTCTTCGTATAATGCATCCTGGTATAATGCTTCCCATAATGCATCCTCCATCTTGCTAAAGTAGGTCTTCTGTGGGATCAGACCAGACAGGCTAGCCTTCATTCACCACGTGCATCAGTGAGCCTTGGGAGCCCATGACATTGTCGCTGGTTCACCAGTTGTCTTTCCTTGGACCACTTTTGATAGTTAGTAACCACTTCATACTGGGAACACCCCACAAGACTTTTGGAGATGCTCTGACCCAGTCGTCTAATCATCACAATTTGGCGCTTGTCAAAGTCTCTCAGATCCTTACGCTTGCCCATTTTTCCTGCTTCCAACACATAAACTTCGAGAACGGAATGTTCACTTGCTGCCTAATATATCCTTCCCCTTTACAGGTGTAATTATAAGGATATAATCATTGCTCTTCACTTCACCTGTCCATGGTTTTAATGATATGGCTGACTGGTGTATATGAAACCAATGTTTCCCATGAAAAACAATATTTAAGAAAATACTTTATATGATATATTTAGCTATTCCTTTTTATTATATTTTTTTTTACTAATTTTCATGAACTGCCAATAAATATTCTTTTGGCAGTATGTAATTCCCCATAAATGGTTGCTCAGATTTACACAATAATCATCAACTCATCAAATGAAACATTTTTAGTGCTATTATACTATTATTATGTATGTACACTCTATCAGTTTCTAAATGAATATACAGTTAAACAGCATATTTATTCGTTCATTTTCAGTGAACGCTTTATGCTGGTCAGGGTTCCAGTAGACACAGAGCCTAGGTCAAGAACTCTGGACGCAAGTCCTGAAAATACCCTGGATGGGATGCATCAATAGGCATCACATACTCACCCATTCCCACACTTATTCACAACTGTGGGCAATTTATATATTTTTTTGCACTTTAGAGTTGCAAGTCCACATACTGACATGTTTTAGGAGGTGAGAAGAAAACCAGTGAACGTGCAAAATCCAAGTTCTGCATTGAACTGGGGACAGTGGATCTGTGAGGCAGTGACAGCCCTGTACCACCGTGCTACCACATGAGGCTCAGTGTTGGGTACTTTTCTGTTTTCCCTCTATACCCACTCTCTCACCACTCTACCACTGCTATGCTGATGACACTCAACTCAACTCCTCTCTTTTCCTTCCCTCAGACATTCATATTTCTGCACAAATCTCAGCATGTCTGCTAGACATCTCATCATGGATGGCATCTCACCAGCTGAAACTAAATCCCAACAAGTCTGGACTGTTGTATATCCCTAGAGATGGATCCCCATATCAAGATCTTGTGATCTCCCTGGACAACATTCCGCTCACACTGTCTGATAGTGCACACAACCTTGTGGTACATCTGGCTAACCTATTATCTTTCTTGCCTCACGTCACTAACCAGCTATTGGCCGAAAGTCATGCAGGTTTCTCCTTTATAACATCAGGAGGATCTGACCTTTCATGTCCACTGATGACACTCAAGTGCTTGTTCAGCCCCTTAGCAGCAGTTTTCATCACACACTCCCTGGTTAGTGATGAAATATAGGATAGGAGATAGGATAGGACATAACTACCTAATTGGTAGGCATTAGCAAATGAGAAAATATGGTACACTCCAGGTACCATAATATATCTCATGCTGTGGGTTTTATTCATGTTTAAAGCAGTGTCTCTACAGAGTTACCTGTATGCGGTCAGTGTAATGATCAAGCAGTAGCACTCCTGAGCTTGTCACTTTCTTAGTCTCTACCATGGTCTTTAGATCCGCCAGCAAACTCATATGCTTGGACATGTCTGTTGCCAGTACCTTAGAAGACAGCCAAAAAAAAAAAACATGGGTCAGAAGAAAAGCACAATTATATTCTTAATTCTGTTGAAACACACAACATCAGCAGTGCCTCACCATGTCGATTACCAGCTTGCGCAGGCTCTGGCGTTGCCGTTTACTCAGGTTCTGAAAGATGTCACAGTTGTCTTCATGGAGGAGCTTGAAACCCACAGCTAGGTGATGGTTTTCTAGAACTGACTCGTCGTTATACATCAGAGCCAGCTCTGAATCTGCAAAGACAGAGATGGACAGGTCAAGCAGGCTTGTGACTGCCTTTCCAGCAAATAATTACAAATTGATTCACACATAATTACGAATCTGTTTTAATGAAACTGGTTGTGTTGATTGTTGTTTGTGTGATAAAACATTTACAAGTTTAAACAGTGTGGGTGGTAGAGGAGACATGACAATTGCAGACAATATTTGTGTATGCATAAAAGTTGAGGTCATATATATTGTTCATATATGAATTGATCCAGTACTGCAAATAATAAAGCAAACATTAATTAGAAACAGGCATATAAACACATGCATGAATATACTCAGCTGGCATTTATTAGGTACAACTAGAATATGCCTTAATTAATTTATCAGCTACACCTACACTATATGGTTAAAGTTATGTGGAAACTTGAATATCACACTCATATGTGGTTCTTCCCCAAACTTTGGCCACAAAGTCAGAAGCACACAATTGTATAGAATGTCTTTGTATGCTGTAGCATTACAGTTTCCCTTCACTGGAACCCAAACCTGTTCCAGCATAACAATGCTCCTGTATATAGAGTGACATGGTTAAGGTTGGAGTGGAAGAACTTGAGTGGCCTGCACAGAGGCCTGACCTCAACCCCCCTGAACACCAATCGCACACCAGCTGCATATGTATATCTTAGCTTTGGTTGGTGGGTGTAGTGCTGGTGTTTTTTTGGGGGGTTTTCAACATGATGTCCACATGATGTGACACTTTATTAGTCAACACTATCTTGTTTGTAGGTGTGTAGTACAGATTATAGATCATTTTGGCATGCACAATTTGTTTTAATCATATTTCCCTTTATTAGTCGACTTCTGACCACAAGATATCTCTTGTAGACTATACAGTATATGCTAGTCTTTTTTTAGAATTGGGCCAACACCTAGTGTAGCTATGAAACCTTTCATTAGAATCTTATTTATAATCAAACATAGTTCAAGCTTTCGTCCAAACTGATCATGTTGATATTCATCTAATTTTCTACTGTGAGGGCTTACTGGTATTAATGAGAAATTGATTGGAAACTCCAGGATGGTCCACATCGTGGATGGCAGCAGCAAACAACGCAGCCAGAATTTCCAGATCAGTGAAGACAGCCTGTTCAAGAGACATAATAGAATCAACTCACAATGCACCATGACTCATGCCAGCAACAAATCTGGTGGATTTGTATAGTTTCTATGGGAGACAACCCAGAGTTCTAAATGTGTGAGAAAAACTGTTCTTACGTCCAGTGCCGGAGTTGATAACAGCACATGTGTGGACTGCGTGACATCAGCCGCATGCAAGCTGTTGTGGTAGGCCACATTGGCGTGGTAATGATCCTCTAGCGTCATCACATAGGTAATGAATGTATCCACAGGGATACGAAATGTCTTCAACAGATCACGCTCCTGGGAAGAGACCAAGAAACAACATGTACTGTGGTACACTTTGCTTCTCTTAGCAATATTAACTAGATTGATGTTGAATAAAGTCAAATTCCAGGGAGCAGCATAATACCAGAAATTCATCAGCTCGAGTACCTGGAAGATGGCAAACATGATGCAACTCAGAGGTCTGTTATTGGAAAACTCAGCCACTTGGAAAATATTAAGGCCCCACTTATTCAAGTCATCCAGCTCCTGAAGAAATCATACAAATGTTTTTTTTTAGCATGAGGCCATTTGCCTTATCTTGCTTAAAGACATTTTCCTGTGTTAAGGAAGACAATCGGTACCCTGGCCAGTGAGTCCTCATGCTCAGTCTTGATCCCAAATCGTGGCAGAGCCTTACTGGTCAGGCTGGAGCTGTGTGTCAGCTTCTTCACACCACTGATATGGCACATGGGCTTCTCACGCTCCCGCAATGTCGGGGATGGGATCTCCACTTCATTTTGCTTGTCTGAGGAACATACACAGATCTCAGCAATTTAAATCAACAAAGATGTACAGTTATGTGAAAAAATAAGTGCACCCCATGGAAATGGTTTTTGTTGTTTTTTTGATTTTTTTACTTTACATATTTGGACAAGCAAACGTGTGATCCTCTTTGAAACGGTGCCTAATAATACAGTTGATGCAATATCAAATGACACATAAAACTGACATTTTGCAGTAATTTTGACAATTTAAATTAACAAAAGTCGCATAGAAAAAGTAAGTACACCCCTACATTTATTCCACCTTCAAAACCATAAAATTAGAATCAGGTATTCAAGATGCCAGTGATTAGAAACTGCTTAGAGAGTATGGGTGGACGCTGTCTTATTTATACACCTTTCATATCTATTGTCTGGGGTTCCCTTTGTTATTGAGGTGTGTGGTGTCATCATGCCAAGATCTAAAGAGTTCTGTAAGGCCTTCAGAAAAAAGGTTGTTGATGTCTATGAGTCTGGCAGGGGATTTAAAAAGATCTCCAAATGATTTGGAATACATCATTCCACTGTAAGGAAAATCATCTACAAATGGCGCAGATTTCAAATAACTGATTTCAAATGTCCAGAACTGGCCGTCCCATCAAATTCATCCCAAGATCAGACCGTCTGATGCACAAAGAAGTCTCCAAGAACCTCAAAATTTCATCACAGGATCTGCTAGTAATTCTTGGTGTCAAAGTGCCTGTTTCTACAATCAGAAAGAGATTGTAAATTTGACCTGCATGGGAGATGCACCAGGAAAAAGTCTTTGCAAGACTACAGTTTGCCAATGAGCATATAGGCAAAGACCAGGCCTTGTGGAATGATGTGATCTGGACAGACAAATCAAAGATAGAGTTGATTGGTCACAGTAACAGGAGACATGTTTGGTGCAGACCAAAAAGAGCTTTTCAGGAGAAGCACCTCATACCAACTGTGAAGCACGGTGGTGGAAATGTTATGGTTAGGGTTGCTTTGCTGCCTCAGGGACTGGACAGCTTGCATTTATTGATTCAACTATGAATTCTGCATTATATAATAATGATAATGAGTGTTTATTGATCACATATACATTGGCACAGTGAAATTCTTTTCTTCGCATACCCCAGCATGTCAGAGCGCAGGGTCAGCCATGATTCAGCATCCCTGTATCAGAGAGGGTCAAGGGCCTTGCTCAAGGGCCCAACAGTGGCAGTGCTGTGGCTTGAACTCCTGCCCTTCTGATCAAGTACCCAGAGCCTTAACCTCTAAACCACCACTGCCCCTACTGCTTCACAGATTGCTTTACAGTTTGCTTGAAGATAATGTGAGGCCATCTGTCCGAAAGTTGAAGTTGAACCGAAAGTGGACCTTTCAACAGGATAACGATCCTCACAAGCACATGAGCAAATCCACCAAGGAACGGCTCAAAAAGAAGAAATGCAGGGATATGGAATGGCCTAGTCAAAGCCCGGATTTGAATCGCATTGAAATGTTGTGAAGGGATTTGAAATGGCCAGAACATTCGAGAAAACCCTCAAACATATTCCACAGAAGAATCACATCTATTAATATTTCTGTTGAATAAATGATTGAAAAATCTAATTTTCCTGGTGGTTTTGTTCAAGTATATCAACTTTAATTTTTAACATTGATAGACACTGTTTGTATGATCAAATGTTTGCTTGTCCAAATATGTCAACAAATCCAATAATTTCTATGGGGTGTACTGATTTTTTCATATGAACGTAGGCTCCTATAAAGCCGAAGCTTCAGAGAGTTAAAAATAGCAGAGGAATTGGGCTAGATGCTGTTCACTCACCTAGGAAGGTAGTAGAGATGTACTCAGACACCTGGTTCCCTGAACGGCTCATCTCAGACAGATGAGACAGCTCCCGGTTTAGCATCCTCTTAAACTGAAGGACAGAGAGAGGAGAATGATTAATGTCTCTGACGACATCGGAGGGTGATATTCGATATCAATGGATCATCTTACAGTATGTATAATGATACTTGGTATATAATACTGTACAAAAAGAAGGAAAATTACAATGACTGTCCAGCAGTGGTGTTCACACTTATTACAATTAATGAGTAAGTGTGTTTCCATGACCAACAATAATCAATATAAAATGTACAGAGAGCAATAGAAGGTAGGTGAATACAGCATATCATGAGATTTCTGGTGTGTAGTCCATGCTGCTATTTAGTCCTTAAATTAGAAAATCGAATCAGTTCATCAGGTTACAATAATAATTCCACATATATCCTACAAACCACTCATTCTTGAAATATCTAGCTAACAAGAAGCTCAGACGAATGGACAGACAACCCAAAAATATAATGATCTACAACAAAAAAAAAAACAGACAGACAAAAAAGGCCATCTAAACTCAAAGAACAACAATTAAACATTCCAGTCTATAAAAAAGCATTGTCAATAAGTAAGCAAATCCTATTACAACTACTTCAATCCTAATACTTAATGGGCAAGAATTGGACAGTACAAACAAAATACCAGTTTGTCGAATGCAGTGTAGTCTCACCAGCTACCAGATGCCAAAACAGAGGCCAAGCTGACCGAGCTGGTAGACCATCTTTGCCAATTTGTAAGTGCTGGTAAATGGAAACAGTGTCTGAATTATCACTGCTCATGCTACATCAGAGACATGTCATTTTAAAGAAAATAATAGTGAGGTAGTTAGAACATCTCAAACATCTATTGATCAGTTTTATCTAGAATTAAGGTAGCTGAAAAATAACTTACTGGCGAAGCTTGACCAGTTCGGCTTGTGTTTTTACAGACTGGTAAGCTGGATTCTTCAGCAGGGCGTTTCTTTCATAAATAAGCCTTTTTTTTTTTTACTTGACGTTTTATTAAAACCAAATAGAAATAATCAGGCAAGAAATATATGATAACATGAGTCTGTTGAAAGCAACTCATCAACTCATAGTATACAGTGTGTGTTAGTTATGCAATACACATATGTCTGGTAGTATTTGACAGATGCTCAGTTAAACCAAATCTCATCTCTGATATCCTACTTGTATCCTACTTACTGTTAAGTCAATAACATCCAAACTTAGTAAAAACTTAAATTAAATGCAGGCCAATCAAGCAGTCCTGGCACAAATCACTGAAATGATGCAATGGCAGAAGCAGATATTTGTCATATCTTGCAGCCCAAATGCACAGACGCAGAGGAATATGGTTCTCCATTCTAAATTACTGCTGGGGTTAGAGAAAATGATGTAAACACAGCGTAAAAGACATAACTAGACCCGACAGACTCGCTGTGGGATTCGGATGAGACCCCAGCGCAGTCCCACTGACTGGTCCTTCACACATTACAATCTCCATGGCAACCAGCAGGTTTCCTTAGCAACTGTCTCCTCACACTCCCTCCTGCGGCATTACAGGAGCGAGTCAACTGGTTGGGTGACAGTCAGAGAGAGTAGGCAGGTGTCTGTTTTTGACCTCCTCCAAGGTCATCACTCTACGCAGCAACTCACTCTATCTCCATGTCCCCTGCTCTTTCGCTTTGTACCGCTAATTGTTCTCGCCATCATGCTTTTCTGTTTGTTATTTTGTCCCCTTTTTCTCACCACTACTGCATCCTTGCACAAAGCTGCTACATCCCCTGCCTTTACTCACTCTGTCTGTTGTCTTCTGTTCCCTCTGCCAATAATCTTCTTCTATCTGTGGATCATGATGCCCCACCAAATTAGACTGTCATCCCTTATATAACTAGACGTATCAAATAGGTAGACATGAACAAACTGTTTCAGAAACATGTGGAGCAAGAAAAAAACAACAAATGCAAAGATCGGACTGATTACTGTTCATTACCAGTATAGGGATGAACAACCCAGTAACAATATCGAGGTGACTGTAAACTACACATTTGACCAGAAAGCCCTTATTTCCCATTTATCAAAGACCTTTGCTTTTTGCATAAATGTCATCAATAAGAAGACAAAAGATCAGGACTAATATTATAAGGAATGTGATCGGTATGGTCCTATGGCTCACCCAGGCATTAGGAATCCCTTCACTAAATTATACACAATGTCCCGAAGGTGTTTGCTTGATGCCAAGTCCAGCTACGGCACTCATATTCTGCCACAGTTGTTTTTAGCATGTTTCTTCAAAACGGCCTTGTCATCTGACTTCATATACACTTCCATTAAATAAACGTATAACCATTAATCAATACCTAGGGAAAATGAAACAAGGATTTACACCACAGGACCTAAGGTCACACCTAAGGTCTGAAGTCAAAGTCTATGACTTGGGCAACTTTTTTAATAGAGCAGATCACCTTATGGGAAAGCCAGTCCATGATTAGTAAATAAAGTCTTTCCGACAAGATAAAGTCACACTCCTTAAAAACAAAGCTGGAGGATAAGTAATGAAATGCTCAAGGGAGATCAACATCCAACTAGGAGACGTAAAGAACTAGAAATTTACTGGAGTAGTCTGAGCGTGTATAGGTTGTAAAAGATGCGAGAGAGAGAGAGAGAGAGAGAGAGAGAGACAGGAGAAACAAGTGTGAAGGAAAGAGTGAGACAATCTCTAAGCAATAGAGCCAATATGCAAAAAAAAAGAAGTGCTCTTTAAAAATGCCATACTTCTATGTGTCTCAGACATGCTCCTGGTATTGGTGCTCAGGTTCACAGCTCAGAGTTTAGAGAACACTGTTGTAGAACATATACTGCACATGTACCATACGTCTGTGTAGCAAAGATGCTTTCACATCAAAATAATGAAATCAAATGTTTCTGTAAATCACAGTAATTACTAGAAAACTAGCATTATGCAGAAATTAAAATGATCAGATGAATATTTAGTGTGACTGTTTGCCTTTGCCTTTAAAATGTCATCACTACAGCATCATGCAATCTATTAGGTTTTTAGTTCAATAGCAAATTAGCTGGTAGGCTGTTCCAAGCATCTTAGACAACAAAGAATGTTTCTATTTGAAATGTGGTCTATTGCTTAATATTCTTCTTTCTTTAACAACAAATGACCTTTCTTTAATTATTATCTGTAACATCTATTTCTTACCATTCTATTTAGTTGGGTAGTTATTTCTTGAAATGTTATTCATTTGTGAAAATGAACGTTTGGACAGCTATAATGTACTCTTTCCCATTGACACACTAATGAGGAAGAAAACAATTTGGACTTGCACAGTACTATAAATATTCAAAACTTTTCTTATCCTTTTAACTTACCTATCTAATCTCTAACCAGATTTTTCTAAATGTTTTTGCCAGAATACCTAACTGTCCTCATGCTTGGCCTTTAACTTTAACCCTCTTAAGCCCACTTTCACTAATGACAAACACCCCTTCCCTTTTGGCCTAGCAGGCCTTTACTTCCTGTCCCTACCTGGTCCCACCAGCCAATGAGCCAGGGTTTGGAGCAGGTCTCACAGAACAGATCCATCAAGGGGCTTCTGCGTTCGGTGGCCTGCCCTCCTCCTTCCAGCCCTCCAACCGCCCCCAGCTCCAGCTCTGCCCCTCCTCTCCCCTGCAGGGTGCTGTAGCTGGAGGAGTGGGGCAGCCTGAAGGCTGCAGGGCCAGGTGAAGGTCCAGGTGAGGTGGCCGGCTCGATGGCCTCCACCACACCCATGCTGAGTGAGACGGGTGGCACAGGCCGCTGGCACAGGCAGGAGGCACAGTAGTGCAGCGGGGCCGGTGCAGCACTTGTACCCCAGCGGCATGCGGGCGCAGTCAGGGTTTGCTTGCTGAGGCCACAGCCAGCCCCACCAGGCCACTCCAGAGTGTGGATTGGCAAGAGTCCAGGCACCCAAGGATTCTTCCTCTCTGTTTATCGTTCCCTAGCGCTTTACACGCAAGTGTCAGGTGCAGGGTAAATTGTAAACGGCTCTCCAGGAGCCGCCTGGATCCGCTGTCTGAGAGGGCTACATTGCATCCCAGCAAAGGAACAGAGCTGACCCAAATCCAGCCTCATGGGGAGGGGGGAGAGGAGAGGAGTGGACCAAGATGGAGAATTCCGGAAAAGGCAGACCGTCTGAAGGGCACGGGGAGGAGAAGGCAGTGGACAGCAGGATAGAGACAGCGTAGTGAAAAAGTGTGATGATGGAGCTGTGGGAAGACTGGAAGGTGAGTGAGACCAGAATGACGATGACGGATGAGACGGAAAGAGCGAATGTGATGACAGGATAGAATGGAGCAAAACAACACAGCCAGCTGCCTACTAACAGGAACACTTGATCCCAAACATACACAGAAAACAGACAAGCAATACAAATGAATGAAACAAGGAAATAAAAATAGAGCCAGGGCCTTTAGCAATCCTATTCAATCAGACGTCTGAAAAAACAGCTTGTCTTTCGCTCTCTGTCCTTGGGTCTGTTGCCCCTCCCCCACAGTGGAGCTCTGAGTCGGGCCCCACGTTGCCACGGTGTGCACCGATCCTGTTCCAGCAAAGAGCTTAAGCTGCAGCTCCTGTCCGTCCTGCGCTGTTGCCTCCCTTTAGAGCACCAACTGCTTGAATCCACACACAGATGTGTCTGGCTAGCCGATCCACCACTACCTTTTTCTGTGTCTTCAGCTCTGTCTCCCTGGATGCTGCAAGCTAATCAGCCTCTTCTGACAGGAGCGTGCATGTGTGTGTTTGTGTGGGGTGAGTGTGCGAGTATGCACTCTTGATTGCGCATGTGCAGCAGAGGGCATGTCAGTGTGTGTGTGTGTGTGTGTGTGTGTGTGTGTGTGTGTGTGTGTGTGTTGTTTGTGAACGACTCAGACGTTTATGATGATTTCTCCATGAATGGCTCTGTGTGTATATCTTTGCTGATTTTCATCCCAAAAATGCATAAGCACTCTGTCTCAATCAAATCAACACACACACACACACACACACACACACACACACACACTCTTGTATACACCAGTCTTCCTTCTTTCTATCTGTCAGCTAAGTGCACTCTGTACAACTACAAGGACGAAAAAAAAGAACAGTACTGCATATTGCAACCCGGCCATTTTAGTGCAATAACAAAAATGAGAAAATGATCCTATTCCTTTAAGAGAGAAAGGTAGCAAAGAGAGGTAGCAGGGTGCCATTGGCTAATATTGAAAGTACATATTTTGTAGTCCCTGCAGAGAGCCAATAATAATGCAGGATGGGCAGACCCTGCTGCAGTTCCATAGCAACCAAGGTTAAAGCATAGACAGCATCAGGACCTGAGAGCGCCCTGATCCCATCCTCTCTCTCTCTCTCTCTCTCTCTCTCTTGCTCTCACTCTCATTCTCTCTCTCAAGCCTCCCTCTCTTTCCTTTTCTTCATTCGTACCCTTTTCTCTCTCCTCCCCTCTTCTAAAAGCCAGAAGCCAGTGTGTATCACAAGGCTGTCAGACATTCACACAAATGCTCATTTGGTTGCATATACTGTATAATATACAGACATTGCAGGAGAGAGAGAGCAAGAGAGAGGGAGAGAGTGAATGTACTAATTTGGAAAATATATTTTAATGAGTTCCTCATACTAATGAGGACACAAAAACCGACAGCACAGATTTAAGTGGAACGATCTGCGGTGAAGAAAACCACACCAAGACAACACTGGGTTTTTTTTCTGCATTCTGCAACTTAAGTTATCTTTTCAAATGTCTGATCTAAAAACAGGATCGAACAAACAGGAATCTCGCTGGTCATATCACAGTGTCTCATGGGTATATAATCACTACATAAGCATGTAACCCAGGCCAGATGCATGTTGACATACAAGCTGATACCAGACAAGAGGTGAAACTTAGAGGGATTGTCGGAATTGTAATAATCCCTAGTGGCAGTGCTGCAAAAAAAGAAAAAAGGTGCAAGCACACCTTGTTGGAGGCCATGTCGCTGACAGAGCGATGTGTCTGGATGGTCTCCAGCTGGTCCAAACACCAGTCCAGCTCCTCCAGGGTCTCCCGGGCCAGCTGTTGGTATGTCTCTTCTATATTGCGGAGACACAAGAATAGATTTAGCACAACTTTACTCACACATTGGAACAATGTTACAGCACTGTGCTCAACCCCCTGTAGAGTCTGGTTCAGACAGAACATTAGGCATCTTCGCAGGAAATTGTCATTAACTGTACCGTATGGCTGAAATTCTCGAACATCCATGGCGTATTTTTATCAAACATATCATGGTGTGACTGCTGACCTGTTTCAGATCAGAAATACAATATTGATCAGACCGTACATCATTTCGTGGAGTTTTTTTTTGTGATTGTTGAGGCCAAAAATGCTTGATTTTTTCCCTCAAAAATGATGCAAAAAGTGATGCAAATTGCTGGGTTTTTTATGCGCTTTTGCTTGAATTGGTGAAATTGCAAGTGCACGAAAATGTTTTGCACAAATGTTTTTGTCTTTCACTGTGACGTTTGTTGTTTTATGAGGCCATCATTTTTTCCCTAAGAAGTTACTATTTCCAAATTTTAATGATGACCTACAACTATTTCGCAACTGAAGTGACATGGTACTATTTTGTATGACCTACTCGTTATATACTCGTTATATATCTATTAACAGAATCAAAATGAAGTGATACGAGTGTAAATATAGAACTAAAGGCAATCTAATCCGAAACGACTTGTTATATTTACAGCGCACACTTTTGGTCACCTGTATTTCACCGGTGTGGTATGGTGCAAGCTCCTGCACCTTGGGTTTATGTGAATAACAAGCCTGCAAGCCTGTCATTTTATGGGAAGGTAAATGATATTCTAATACAATACAAATAGTTTAATACTTTTAACTATTTATTGCAATAAAAGACAGACAACCCCTGGACAGCTACAGTCTACACTAAAGCCATTTTGTTTACATTCCATGATCAATCTAGTCCCACTGAACGGGCTACACAACTACTAGTCCAAGCTCTTGTGATCTTAAAACTGGACTACTGTACCACACTACTCTCGGGCCTCCCGGCCAGCTCCATCAAACCCCTTCAAATGATTCAGAATGCAGCAGCACACCTCATCCTCACACAGACCAAGAGAACCCATGTCACACCCTTCTCTGTCTAACTCCACTGGTTTCCTGTATCCACCAGTAACAAATTCCACTCCTTGATACTCACGTACAAGACCTTGTCTGGAACAGCACCCTCCTACCTCAACTCTCTCCTGAAGGCTTACGTTCCATCACGCAATCTGAGATCGATCAACGGCCGACGCCTAATAGTGCCTACTCAGCGTGGCTCAAGGTCCCTTTCCAGAACCTTCACACTAACTGTTCCACAGTGGTGGCAAGAAATTTCAACCTCAATCCAGACCACAGAATCGGTCACCATTTTCAAATGTCAGCTAAAGATCCACCTCTTCCATGAACACCTAACTGACCCTTAAAATGTCAACCCCACATTATTATTATAATATTTTTTTTTTATTTAAACTTCCTCTGGCTCTTACACCACTAGTCTGCGCAGCTCGCTTCTCTAGACCTCATTTATAAATCTAGCATGGTAGCGCTACTTGTATTGTTCTCCACTTGGTATATTGTTTTACTTGTATTTTCTCATTTGTAAGTCGCTTTGGATAAAAGCATCCGCTAAATGAATAAATGTAAATGTGATGTAAATGTCCCAGGCCTTAATGTCCCTGCCATAACATTAAAACCACCGGCCTAATATTGTGCAGGCCAAAACAGCCCTGACCCCTCAAGGCATATATTAGTCCTCCAGATTATTGCTTTTTTTTCTTGCTATGACATCTTCTGAAGAAAAATCCAGAACATCCTGTTGCATAGACAGTAAACACTCCACGAGACGAAAGAAATTATTGAAAACAAAAAAAAAGCCATATGAAATGTGCGGACATGGAGTTTGCCAAAATTAATGTAGGAGATTCAGCAACCACGTAGAACGAGGTTCTCAGGCCCGAAGACACCAACTGTGAAATGTTTAAATTTGGCCTTGGCACAAAATGCTATATTTGGTGAAAACTGAACACTGCTCATTATTCTGAGAACAGCATCCCCACAGTGAAGCACGGTGGTGGAAGCATCATGTTGCTGCATTGCTTTTCAAGAAATCATCAGGGACTGGGAAAGTGGGGGCAAAATGGATAGAGTCAAATACAGGGCAATCCTAAAAGTAACTCTGTTCCAGTCTACGAGATTTCAGGCTGGTGCAGATGTTCGCCTTCCAACAACGACCCTAAGCACACTACCACTAGAGTGCTTCAAATCCAAGAACCTGAATGTGTTAATATAGGTCACTCAAAGGCCAGACCTCAATCCAATTGAGAATTAGTGGCGAGAATGCTGTTCACCAACAGACTCCATCCAATCTGACAGAGCTATTATGCAAAGAAGAATGGGCAAAAATATCCAGTTGTGCACAACAGATGGTCACATCGCAGTAGTAGAGTAGCAGTTCTTATGGTGGTAATTAACCATTTGTCACAAAGTAAAAAAAAAATTGTCAATTGTTGGACATAGTATGTAAATCAAATATGCAAAATACCAATTAAGTTCATTTTTATCCCAGATTGTAACAGTACGAAATACTTAAGCGGTAAATACTTAAGCAAGGCAATGTATGATGGTTATTATTTTGTCAAGAGGCTGTTGCTAAACACACTCAAAGGGCACTCTTACATTCTAATTAGTTATGTACAGTATGTAGCTAGATAACGATGTGAATGAAGAGTTTCACATTAAGCTTTACTGTATAGTGAATATTTGCAGATAAGCTCTAGGCTCAGACAGCTGTATTTGGTAAAAATGAACCCTTTTCATGGGAAAATTAGTACTGTCTATCCAAAACTTCACTGTTGTTAGCAGTCGTGAAAGAAGTTTGGTTCCCCAACCATACTTAGATTCCACTTTAACCCCTGGGAGTGGCATCAAGGTGGGAGTGTTGCCATCAACAGAACATGCTAACATTTATCTTCCAGTCGCAGCAGAACAGAGCAGGCACCGAACAATTTGTCATTTATTTTCATCATAGGGGCAAGCCACTGAGAGCTGTTTTTAGTCTGATTAAAGAGTCTGGTAGGCCTCCAGCCCCCTGTTGCCCATATGGTTCCACTGCGTCCGGTGATATAATTCATTTTGTCCTGGCAGCAGAGCCTACAACAGGAAGCATGGTGCAAGTATATGTGAGAGACAGTGTGTGGGAAGAGCGCTAGTGTGTGTGGGAGAGAGCGAGAGAGCGAGAGAGAGAGAGAGAGAGAGAGAGAGAGAGAAATGCTCTCCAGTGACTAATATTTATTACAGTAAACATACCAGAGAGCGTTGCTTGTGGAACTGTAGATTGGCTCGTAACTGGCGACCTCCTGTGGACAGAAAGAGACTTATAGTCAACTTCATGGCTGAAGCGTGCCCTCTGCTGGTGGGAAACACGCTAACACAGAATCATGATCTCAGCTTAGTCTGGGGAGAGATGGCTACATACACTGACAGAAAACTTGGGTATTTTGCTTCTTCTTCTTTTTTTTTTTATCAGATCTTAATCTGATATTAAGATTATTCTAATATGGAATTGCACTGTTGGTTTACAATCCATACAATGTACAGAATATCAGAAATAAAGGAATAATGGCAATATCTGCACTCACACTGGCTCACAAAATGTCACACAGCTTAGGATCAATGAGTCAGCCTGCATATGTTGTCCGTGAAACTATTGAGGACAATGCAGACAAATCTTTAAAAAAATAAAATGAAATCATGCACTGATCGACATGTTCCCCCCCCCACCCCCACCCCCACCCTGATGAGTGAATGTGGTGTGTCGTTTTAACCATGAAAATGTTCTCTATAATCTCGACCAGAGAAGTTAGATACGTTGAAAAATACTTGAAGACATGAGTGAGTGTCGCTCCTGTGCTTACGCCGTTATTTTTCCATGCTAACCTTGACATTTGTGTGGAATTGCCCATACGCATAAATCAGCGGAAGTTATCTCCATTAATATCTTCGGAATTCACGGCCCACCTCTGCGACACAGCGCTGTCATTTCTTCTGCATGTCGTAGAACTGACTTTATGAAATGAGCTTTAGATGGCCGCATGCGCTGAGAAACGATTCTACGGTACATCGTTCTGGATGGCACTGAGAACGCAGTGTGAGAGTGGCACGTGAAAAAAAAATGACAACGACGAAGAAGAGAAAAGGACTTTCTAAACACTGCACTAACTTGTCAGTAGGCGATGTGACGTTGGCAAGAATGGTGAAGTTGCTTCTGACAGTCCGGAGACTGGCCAACACCTAGTAGAGAGAGACAGGAGGGCCGAGAGGGCACGGTATCGTCAACGTTATTGTAATTCTTGAGCAAAATTCATCATGGGATTCCATGTAGAATCTACAACACAGCTTACCTGAGCAAAAGGGGTGACGATGAGGTCCTCAGCATGACTAGAGAGAGACAAGAGAGAGATGTGTTTGAAATCTACACAGATAAAGCCTGTTATCTTTGATCCCAAGCAACGCAACGCAAATGAGAGAGAATGAAATCATCTGCGCTGGAATGAGAAAGACTTGACACCACGTCAGAATGTTTATTGCTATCGTTTAGAGTGCTTGTGCCGTAAGTGTGGAGAGAAGAGAGCGCTTCCAGTACTGCATCTTTAGATTTGGTCATTTAGGGTAAAGTACTGGTAAACGCTGCAGAGGTGCTCCTGCAGAGTGGTTCACAGCGGTTATGCCTTTGGGCTGTGTGGATAGTGACCAGTGAAATGTTACATGGGTTGTGTGTGGTGTTTTGGATGAGGCTGCTTACCCCTCGCTGTTGATGGAGGAGTTGCGGGACATGGTCTTCGGTGACATATCGTAGTCGGAGTCGGAGCGGTAGAGGAAAGACTCCCTCCTGCCACTCTGGGGGAAGGAGGGATGGAGCACCAGCCCCGGACTCGCCTGCAAATCCATCGGGCTGCGGCCAGGAGACGGTCCATTTTCACCTTCGAAACTGGAGAAAGTGATATACATGCAGGAGATAGATGAGACGATGAGAAAGATTAAAGACATAGAAAGAGGTCAAACACATTTTGTCGTTTAGCTCAATCATGCAGACTCCTTTACAAGAGGCAGGAGTACTAGAGCCTCCTACTTCGAGACAGGACACAGAGAGTCGTGTGCACGGACCGCCATGATCGGCTCTCTCTCCCCACATACTTTACAGCAGACATTAACAGAGCATTTAAACCGCCGAGACAGACAGAGCCTGAGCCACACGGCCGCCCCATTAGCATAACCATCAGCAGCCTAATGGGAAGAGATCTTCAGCCTGCTTTGTCTTGTTTAGGATAATCACTGGTACATGCAGCCATTATCCTGACTGTAAACAACAGCGACGTCCACTCGTCTACAACAGTTACGAGCTGTGAATGGAACAAATACTAACGATAAGCTTGATGTGTTCAATAGCTGGTTCCAAAGTATGTTTGTACAGCCGTGCTACACCGCAGAAGAAGTAAAGAGAGCTGGTTGGTGTCCATGATTACTGAGGTGTTTATGACCCGTAAGCGTTCCGCCGTCAAATCATCTCCGCACCATCTCCTCAAATACCAGACACACACATTATGTCTGCTATCAGCATAGCACGATGTCCTATAAAGACAAGCAGACGGCGTGGTGTGGCATTTAGGAAAGTGAGTTCAGCGTAAGCAAATTGTTTCGGTTGCTCTAATTCGGCACTGTTTTATTCAGCGTTAAATCGTGAACGCTGCAGCTGAGCCACATGGACCCATGTGTGTGTGTGTGTGTGTGTGTGTGTGTGTGTGTAGGGTCAGGGCCTAAGCCGAGGAGAACGAGTAGGAAGGTAAAGTGGGAAGGTTTGCTGCTGCACGTTGAACCTTTGAGTCATCTCTGGGAATTCTGGGGACGCTGCAGCACTCAGAATTTCAAACGCACACTCACGCCGAACGACGAAGAAACCGACGTGCACACACTTCCGCGTCAGAGCCCAGATTTTCTTCTTCTTCTTTTTTTCACCCGCTGTCTTTTTCTCTGTTTCTGTCAGTCAGACTTCCTCCCCCTCACTCCTTTTCTCTCTCTAGGAGTCTAATAACCCTGTTCCCACACACACACACACACACACACACACACACACACATGGCAGATGCAGTAACGAAAGCCTGGCCACTCATTTCGTGCACTGGTGAAGAGCTAGCCTGAGTCATTCTAGTGAGCAGTAGTGCTGCCGAAACTGCACTACACGACCGCCTTTTCTTTTTTCTTTTCTTTTTTTTTCGCTTGTTTATCATTGGCCTGTTTATGAAAAAGACCAAAAAAGCGAAAGACCTGTCTCTGTCTGCTGTGTTGTTATTATCGGTCTGGAGATTCTCTCTGACCAGGTTTGCTCACCCCTTCACTCACCGCTCGGTTGAATCGCTCTGCTCCAATCCAGTCCAGACCGATCCACCATTCCACACTCCCTCATCTCTTTCCTTCAATAAACCCTGATTTCTACCTTCTACTACAGACCTTCGTTTCCCTCTGCATCCTTTCCCCTTCCTCTCCGTCTTCCCTTCTTCTTATCGCCGGCGAACAGTTCCTAGCCGAGTAGCAAGGAAACATATCAGCGTGAGGAACCACAGAAGAGTGACTTAGGGCTCTAAACATTTACATTCTGCGGAGGCCTGGAGCATGTAGTGTTTCCTTTCAAAAGCTTTTTTTTCCCAGCAAGAACCATGGCAATGTCACGAACACGCGTACAAACTATTTTTCCTGTAGATAAATATGGACTTGCCCTTGACAAGCAAATGTACACTGCAAACATCGTATCAAGTGGGAAATAGCGCACTTATATAGCGCTTTTATCTCATTCACCCATTCACACACCAGTGGTAGCAGAGCTGCAAGGCGCTAGCTTGCCATTGGGAGCAACTTGGGGTTCAGTATCTTACGACACTTCGGCATGTGGAGTCACCCGGGCCGGGAATCGAACCGCAAACCCTACGATTAGTGGACAACCCACTCTACCAACTGAACCACATACCTCAAATACCTCAAATAAGGTCAAACTGGTCTAGTGTTAGAGATTATAATCAACCCGATCGTTAGAGATGATTAAACCTATTCCTAGATGTTTCGTTTGATCATTTCAACCTTGAAATAATCCTGTTCTATTGCAAGATTGTTTTTTTTGTTTTTTTTTGTCTCTTGCTAGAAATAAAGGATTCAAATTAGGCAAAATGATCCGGCCATAGAAAAGGACTATTTCAAGCTTGATATTAGGAAACAAAAAGTCTCGAAATAGGTTTAATAATCTTCTTTTTTCACAGGATCTATTAGATAAACACGACTATGCTCAAGATATTTCCACGTGCTAAGACGAAGTGTTGAAGCTTGGTTTCCGATTACCGGAACTAATTATTTTTGCTTTTAGTTTTTTTTATTATTATTATTATTGTTCAGAGCAAATTACATTAATTAATTTATTTGTTTATTTATTTATTTATTTATTTATTTATTTATTTTACTGTTTCATTAATCAGTTGCGCACATACAATATTTGTGTGTGTGTGCGTGTGTGTGTGTGTGAGAGTGTGAGTGTGTGAGAGGGAGTGAGTGGGTGCACACGCATGCTCCTTCTTTCGCTGTCTCATCTTTAATACTTTCTGATGTCATGTGACTTTTTTTTTTTTAAAGAACTGAGAAAAAATCTGGTGCAGCACCCTCTCAGTCTCAAGTATCATTCAGAGAGGAACACACACACACACACACACACACACACACACACACACACACACACACACACACACACACACACACACACACAATATATATATATATATATATATATATATATATATATATATATATATATATATATATATATATATATATAATATATAAAGAATTAACAAACTTCTTCATCTCCTGAGTCTTCTGTGTCTTCACGGATCCGTTCCTTGCCCTAATTTTTGTGTCACTTTGCCGCTGTCTTTTCCAGTCTTTCTTCATTTTCTCCCTCGCTCTTTGTTTATCATTTAGCCTCTGTAGCTATGACTCAGTGGTGGAAAAAGCACGAGCCAAGCGTGTTGCTACACCAGAGCTCCAGTTCGTTTCTAGGTTATAGAAGATCTACAGATCGTGCTCACAGAGCCACAGAAAATGACATTATTGAATACGAAACACGAGCTGCTGTGTCCGACAGCATCTATGTACGTGACACACGTGTGAGTCGATCGCGACCTCATCCCAGCCATAAGCAGTGCATGCAGGATAAATACGCGGTTTAATCTAATGGCACAAATGAATACACCTGGCAGAGAGTAATTAATATGCATCAGTAGTCCGGGAAAAAATAACACTAAATGAGATGCATATTTAAAAAAAAACAAAAAACAACAGCACACACACTCCTGTCTCTGTCAGGAACACACACACACACACACACACACACACACACGCGCGCAGTGATTATAGGCTGGCAGCTCTCTTTTTCGCTCAGTGTTAAGACAACCCCTGGAGAGCAGAACTCTGGACAATGACATGATGATCAGAGGGTGCACAGAGGAAAGGATTTCCACCGGCTGGATATGTTTCCCTGTAAAAAGATAAAATGCTAACATCAGAGCGTTCCTAAGCTGCGGTAAACAAGCCTTCGCAAATTGATTGCCTTGTTTAATGTACCTGCTCTGCCTCCCTGAATTGTTGACGTTGGAGTGACTAGAGAAAGTCTCGAAACCTGACAAGAACTGCAGCAGACAGCCAGGCTGATGAGTGTTCCAAGTGACGTGTGCTGGGGGGGAAAAAACCCCAGAGAAATCCCACACGAGATGACTAACCAAAGGGTTCTTTAAGATTCATAATAGCTTTGAACACGTGGTATTGAAGGGGCACTTCGTGAGTCGAATCACTGAAAGGTTTAAAGAGTTCAAAACCGCACAGCAGTACAATAGGACCACAAAAAAAAAAGATTTGTTCTTTCGTATTTTCACAAACCTTATACCTGTGAAGTAGGTGTGAATTCACTGGGGGGGAAAAAGACATCTTAGCCACTTAGCAACATTTCTCATTGTGAGGTAATTATATAACAAATATACGACCCTTAAGCTTATTTCTAGACATACAACTCAGGTCCAGACATATGTTAACAATCACAACGTTATTGCTATTTTAGCCGTCTACGAGAGGATGAGTGGAGCCTCTAAGTGCAGCCGTTCAGCTTTAATCTGAAGGTATCAGGTGAACATTGAAGTAATTACAACACTTTTTGTATGTGGTCCGCCCTTTTTAACGGACCACAAGTATTTGGTCAACTGGCTTCTCAGCTGTTCCATGGCCAAGGGTGTGGTATTCCCTAAATTATTTCACTTACTGTACAAGTAAGCAGATAAAAGATCTAGGCTGTTAACTCTCGAGTGTGAAGTCCAAAGAGCTGTGACTGCCAGTGAAGCAAGCCAGCATTATGCTGGGAATAAAAGCCCATCAGTTCAGACTGGTGAGCTCAGGAACACCAAAAAGGCCTGGAAGACCATGCAAAACAACTATAGTGGAAGAGAAAAAAATCATTTCCTTCCCATGATGAAGAAGTAAAGAACACTTGGACAAGTCAAGAACGTCCTCGAGGAGGTAGATATATTTGTGTCAAAGAAGTCAATAATCGTGAGAAGACTTCACCAGAGTTAGATACAGAGGGTTTATCACAAGACGTGAAAAACAGGAAGACCAGATCAGAGTTTAGTAAAAACATGTCGAATGTTCTGGAGGAACATCCTTTGAACATCCTATGGATGAACTTGTAGCAGAATAATGGGAAGACAAGAGCATGGAGAAGGGATCTGAAGCATACCACCTTATCGTACCTAGTTCAGTAGCAGGTCTGGTAGCATAACTGCTGTTTAAATCAGGTACAGTACCCTTCAGAATTATTGACACATTTCATGAGAAGAATGAGGGAAAAAAATGAAAATACATATATAAAAAAGTGTTGGTGTCTCATAGCCCCAGTGTGCCATAACATTTTCTTTAATGTTCTCTCCATGGGTTTCTTCTGGGTTCTCTGGTTTCCTTCCACCTCCCAGAAACATGCCAGTATGAGGACTAGTGATTCATTACATTACAATACATTACATTTATTCACTTAGCAGATGCTTTTATCCAAAGTGACTTACAAATAAGCAAAGCGATATATCAAGCAGGGAACAATACAAGTAGTGCTACTGTACAAGATCCATTAATTGAGTTCCAGAGGAAGTAAAGTGTACAGAGTAGAGGTGTAAGTGCATTGTGTGTGGGGTTTTTTTTTTCTCTAGGAGTTGATTAGGTGTGCACGGAAGAGGTGGGTCTTTAGCTGTTTTTTGAAGATAGTGAGAGATTCTGCAGTCCGGATTGAAATCGGAAGTGCATTCCACCACTGAGGAACGGTAAGCGTGAAGGTTCTGGATTCATTTAAAAAATGTGTGCAAACGTCTGTGTGCATGAAACCATGTGACCCTCATGATTCTGATCCATCACGACTCTGATACATCATGATTCTGATCCATCACGACTCTGATACATCATGATTCTGATCCATCACAACTCTGATCCATCATGACTCTGATCCATCATGACTCTGATCCATCATGACTCTGATCCATCACAACTCTGATCCATCATGACTCTGATCCATCATGACTCTGATCCATCACAACTCTGATCCATCATGACTCTGATCCATCACAACTCTGATCCATCATGACTCTGATCCATCATGACTCTGATCCATCATGATTCTGGCCGGGGTAAAGCGGTTATTGAAGATGAAAGAATGAATAACATTCACGGACAATTTAGAGACACCAATCCAACTAATGGCATGTTTCTGGGAAGTGGGAGGAAACTGAAGAACATTGTGGAACCCTACAGAGTCACTGGGAGAACTTATGAAACTCTGCACAGACCGTAGCATGAGCTCTGGATCGAACTGAGGACCCGTGAGCTGTGAGGCGTTTGCTACCTGCTGGGACCTATTTCAGAAATGTGAAACCTTTTAGCTTGGCCTTAGTTCTGCTTAATGTTATTTTAACTCATTATGTCATTTTTAAATAATCATTACTTGGTTTGTGAAGGTCAACACATCTTGGCTTATGGGTAACGTAAGTTCATCTGGAATATAGTCAAATGTATCTAGTATTTCCTGCTGTAAGCTTACAGTAAACCAAATATAAGATTATTTATCCTATTTATAGATATTACTTGTATTTTTTTTATTAACTTCAAGATTGAAATGATTTCAAATTTATAGAAATACTGACACATTTTTAATAATCTTACATTTGGGTTAAGGTAATCTTAGAAAAAGAAATACTAGATACTGATAGATAATATTTGACTATATTCAAGATATTTTCTCATGCAACAATGTTTTTTGTTTGTTTGTTTTTTTGCAGTGCAACCATCTAAATCTAGATCTAGTCTCTTTTTTTGTTTGCTAAATGCTAAAACCCTGTCTCCATCCTTATTCTGCGATACTGTACTCTCATCCCTACCACCAATGCCTTCTTTATTAGATTTGCCTGTTGACACAGCCACTTCTACCTTCTGCACCTCTTCGGACTCAGTCTGCTCTTTGACCCGCAGCAAGTCGGCAGATTGACACCTTCCAGCCCCTGGCTGTCTGACATTTCGCATTTGAAGGAGCAGTGCAGCGCGCTGACAGAAAATGGAGGAAATGTAAAGCGACTACAGATCTTACTCTCAGCTAATTCTTGTTTTTTTTCTTCTTCTTCCTACCACCAAGACGGTCTTCTTTCGTTCTAAAATAAACACACGCATCTACAGTATGAGCCACATAAATGATCCTTTTCCATGCTCTCTTCGGCTCTTCAACACCTCACTTTCTCCTGCACTTCTCCTGCATTAATTGCCTTCTGTATTATGCATTGCTTTTCATATTAATATTATTATTATTAATATTATTATTTATTAACTTGGGTTCGAAATCGTTCCATTACTGATTGCCTTTTGTATTCCGTATGCACTTAGGTTTGACAGTGGTCTTCTTAGACCACTCTAGATATAGAATGACACTACATGGCCAAACCTTTGTGGACACATCAAAAATCTTTGTGGATTCAAAAATCGCATTAGAGATTTATTCCCCATTTGCTGTTATAATGCGCTCTACTCTTCTGGGAAGGCTTTCCACTAGATTTTGGGGTGTGGTTGTGGGGATTTGTGTTCATTCAGCTACAAGAGTAGCTTCAGTTAGACTCCAGTTCCAGTTCATCTCAAAGGTGTCCAATGGGGTTGAGGTCAGGTCTCTGTGCAGGACACTCGAGTTCTTCTACATTCACACACCACATCTTCATGGAGCTCGCTTTGTGCACAGGGGCGTCATCATGCATGAACAGTGTTTGTGCCTCTTAGTTCCAGTGAAGAGAAATTATAGCACCACTGCATACAAAGACATTCTATACAATTGTGTGCTTCCAACTTTGTGGTAACATTTTGGGGAAGAACCTCAAGTGTGAGAAGTTGCATTGTGACAAAAAAAAAACACAGACCAAAAAATCTCACAAACTCAACGTGGCTATAAATCTGTGCATGCTATTAAAATGCCTGGGGGACACCGCAGGCACTCACTCTTCTTACAGCAAATGGAAATTGATTTTTTATTTATTTATTTATTTATTTTTTATCCTGTATATCAATGCTTTGAAGCTGGAGTGAATGGGCTGATAAATGAATTAAACCTAGCAGCATCTATACTATTTGTTTTTTTTTTTTTGATGACCTCTTGACAAATTGTTCATTAAACGTGAACATGGTGCTCACAGGCTGGCACAACAGCCTGGCCACAACCTATGATGGAGTGTTTTTGTGATGTTCTAACAAAAAAAAAATACAGATATGAAGGATACTGTTTTATAAAGGGCCCAGTTAATTTTTTTTTCTCACCTGAGATGGTGCTTAACCCCTCCTACACACACACACACACACACACACACACACTCATGCAGCTGAATGGAGTGTGACAGTTATTTCCTACCTCCGCTTCCTAAAACAGCAAAGCACAGATGCTTATTTCCAAGTGTGCACCAAAGCCCCCTACACCCCTTCTACCGCCTCCCTGTTCTGAGTTGCAGCTGATCTAGAGCAGTGGGGGAAATGGACTATTTAGTTGCATTGCCACTCCGACTGCACATTACAGTGAGGCCACAGCTCGACAGCCTCACTGGTGACTCACTGGTATATTTTAGGAAAAGCATAGAAGTGCATTCTTTACCCCTCTCCCTCTAGCCTCCAGAGCATTGTTACAGCCAGTATGACTGCACATGATGTGGATTGCCAACCCAGTCATTCACCTGCCCACCTGCACTGCCTCCCTCCCCCACAAGGTGAGACCCAGGGCTATCTCGGTTCCATGCCAAATGTCATAATCTGAGTCCAGCGACCTTCCCTGACTCCTGCCTCATACACGCTGTACCGGTCAGCCTCAGCCAGGCAGGATGGTCACATGGTTATAATACAGGCTGGGGAGGATTATAGCAGATTATGCAGTATATAGGATCAGAGATGTGTGCCGAATGTGGCCCAGAACCGAAAGCCCACCAGCAGCTTGCAAATTCACCATGCTGTTTTGCTTCATATGTAAAACCATTCACTTGGGACATACTCGAGACATAATATGCAAGAGGCTCCATCCTGTGTGGTTCAGAAAATCCATATATCCTTCAGAAGGCTTTTAAAGCAAGCTGGGTCTGCCTGGTCTACCCAGACGAATGTTTTGCCAGACCCACTCACACGCCTGTTTGCCATTCACACAATGTTTCACCATATTCCTGTGAAAGCCACCTGGGACACCTATCAGTTCACATTAATCCCAACCTTTTCAGAGCACTCTTGCAAGAGCTGAAACTTGGTTTCACAACAAGCACAGCCCATCAGTCCAGTCAATCCCTAACCTCAAAACATCACCTGAACCTCCATGGCAATACGCACTCCATATATGCATCTTATAATAAAACACTAGTCTGCAGAGACTCCATCTCTCTGTAACCTCGATATAGTAGCTTGCTCACTGTAAATCATATTGCACCCAGGCCCCTGCTGTTCTCAAACCATCTCAATCAGTCTGCATCACTGTGCAAGTGTCTGCTCCATCAAAAAGCCAGCAGCCATCGACCTGCTTCCCACCAGTCCCACCAGTTCCTCGTTTCACTTCTTCAATTGCGGCCTGACTAATTGCTCGTGACGTGCTCAACGGCATACTAAAGACTCCCACTTCTCCCACTTGTCTCCCTCCATCTTGCTCTCACATTTCACATTAACACACTCCCCTGAGTCCCCAAACCTGGCCATTTAAATTCTTCTCGCAACACTTGGGTTCCTTTAGGGAAGGAAAACGAAATAGTAAAATGGCTTTTGACACCTGACTGTTCTAATTTAAAGACGTGTGCGTTCTGAAGGTTTTAATGAATTGGCACCTCGTGTCTGCATTTTCGAAACAAAATCAAATCAATCTTTCAAAAACAAACAAACCAATATATTAGTCTCTAAATACGATCGTGAGAAATATAGATGAACTGGCAAATAAAGCGACTGGGAAGGAAAAAACAGACTGAGAGGCATTTTTTTCAATAAACAAAAAAAAAACATGGTTCATTTCCTCTGCTGGTGTTGGAGCACATTTATGAAAATGTGACAACATGAGCCATATTACCCAGCTGGCTGAATAAAAATAAATACAGATGCATGCTGAAACGTCATAGCATTGCGCCAATTCTCTAACAATGCCAATCGACCTGCAGTGTGTCAGATATACGCTATTGATGAATAGAGTTCTGTGTTCTAGAAGACCTAATAATGTAGCTCAAATAAAATCCACGCTCAGTAATGAGATGTCAATTAATATCGATTTTTGGTGCCATGGATCCAAAGAGTCTCAGTAAAGAGACTGGTAGTGCCGCCGCTGATACATGCACTTTATGTCAGATGGTAATTTGGAACGCATCTCCTCAAGTTCCACCCGATCCTGATCTCCAAGCGCAACCCACACATGAAGAGGTATTTTTAGACGATCACCCTATCTCTGAGATGGAATGCGTAACTCCCTCTCTGCGGGCTGAGACTGCTGAGGTTCTGTTATTTTAATCCAGACTGGAGTGAGAGAGAAAGAGAGAGGGAGTGAGTCATCAAGAGCTACCTTTGTCTCACTGTAGAGATGCCTTCCCCTCCACCACTACCTCTCCATGTTTTCCTGTATCTAAGATATGGCACTTTCATCCTTAGCACAAGAACCGCAGAAGAATGGTGGAGCAGTTTAGATTATTAACACATTATTTTGAATATAAAAGGCATGTTTAATGCTTGGCTACAATGTCTTTTAAATTCCACGGCAACCGGAAGCATGCCTCATCAAATGCGTGCCTTTCTCTCTTGTGATATTTAGCCAACAGATTTCGATAGCTTTTTTTAGAGGCATGTTAGTGGTCCTTTCTGAAAATATGAGAAGAACGCTGGGTTTAGATAAGGGTTAACTTAGGATACAATTGTTCCCATTTTTGACTGATCTGCTTTAGCAGGAAAGTGTTTTTTTTGTGTCCAGGTCCGAGATGACTCACAATTGGTCATATCACAAGATTGCTGGAACACACACCCATTAGAAAAAAATATGTAAAATGTTATCTTTAAAAAAAGTAATAAAATTAACTCTCTAGTTTCCCCTAGACAGCAATGAAATACTTTAACTGGAGAGAAAAGGAAGGATTTTGCATGAGACAAAAGAGAAAAGACCTCTCAGTAATCTCACATACACAATCTGCTCTTTAGCAGAGATCTCAACCAGGTCACACATTATACTTGCTAGTGCCACATTACTAATACTAATACTTTACAACGTTTACTACAGGCATATTAATATATATTTGGGCAGATTACTTTTACAGTTTACTTCTGATGTGATATAATGCCGAGATATATTCAAACACTCTGTGCCAAGTAAATTATGAATGATGTAATATTTTTTTTTTTTATGTAATAATACAGGCATGACCAGTATTGTGTATTCAGTATTGAATATTCACAATATTCATGTTCTACTTATTCATTAAACTGTTTATTCCATTTTTATGAGCGTACTCATATTTACTCTTATTTTTACTCATATTTTTACTCATAACTAGTATACTAATATACTCGGAATACATTTTATCAATCATTTGCAATTGCATTTAGAGAAGAAATTTCTATTGTATTTGAAAACTTGATTTTTTTTGTTTTGTTTGTTTGTTTTGGCACCATTTTGACAGTTAAATAGATTGCATTAGCCAAGATAATGTCAATAACTGTGTCAGTAAGGCCATGGTCAATGGTGACCCTGTCGTGTTAATAAATCGATGACTGTAGATTATAGATAGATAGATAGATAGATAGATAGATAGATAGATAGATAGATAGATAGATAGATAGATAGATAGATAGATAGATAGATAGATAGATAGATAGATAGATAGATACTTTATTGATCCCCAAGGGGAAATTCAACACGACATAAAGGTCGGACTCAGAAGAGAAGCCAAAATGTCTCAGGGGCCCTCAGTACAATTTTTCTTTTTTTAACTCTTTGCATTCCCCTGTTAGTAATCAGGAAAGGACCCAAAGCTTACATTTTAGGATTGTGTTCATGGTATTTGGCAGACACCCTTATCTGTGGGCGAGGGCTTAAATGCACCTTGCTAGTGCTGGGATTTGAAGTCACGCCCTGCCCATCAGTAGTGCAACATCTTACCCAGTGAGCTTCCTCAGCCCTGTTAACATTTTCTCAAATTATTTGATGGAATAGTGTTCTGTATCTACTTATTACAAAATCATTCGAGCCTGATATCTCCCCTAGTAGTTTTCCTTATGATTAATATGTTTTTAGAAAAGTCGTTTGATCCTAAATTAAAAGGGTGTGGCTGATGATGTGATTGACAGTTTTGGACATGAATACGAATTTCCAATACGCACCTAAAGCTCTTGACAGTTCTGTAGCATAGTCATGTCTTGTGGGCGATGTCTTGTGTTTGGGGGGGTTTGTTCATTTTTATGTCAAAACTATTGTACTTATATTATAACTATCAATCCAATGTTTGTGAATGAAGTGATGGCATAAACCGAGGCTGCTAAAACACTCGCTAAATGTCATAACAATGTATTGACTGTATGACCTTATCTAACACTCAAAGTAGCTTGGTAAGGTCACTCATTTTTAAGCAAACTCCACTGACAGAACGAGCAGACACATAAAAGAGCAATTTTCCATTCGTGTGTGTAACTTACTGCAGGTGACAGATGAAAATGATGACAGCCTGGAGCCTCGTCCAGGGAACTCGTGGCACAAGGCAGGGGACATCCTGGATGGGGTACCAACTCAGCGCAGGGTAAAATCACACACCTCTTCACACACAATTTGGAAATGCCAGTCAGCCTACAATGCATGCCTTTGGACTGAGGGAGGAAACCAGAGTCCCTTTAGGAACCCCCTGAAGCACGGGTAGAACATGCAAATTCAACATACACAGGGTTTGCGATGCTAACGACTAAGCCACCATGACCCTGACTCTAACATTTTCACTAACCAAAAACAGGTTATGCCAAAGTCTCATTCATTCTAAAGTGGATCATTTGGATTTGTATCGAACTTCTGCGGAAATCATAAAGACTATGACACGCACACTGAACATCCTTGAAACACACGCAGTAATATCTGACTGTGTATTATCGAACTGTGTAAGAGCAATGATTTATAATCCCACGATCCAGTATCACACAGAACAGGAGGGCTTCCCTTTGGGGTCTAGTTGTTTCTCAAGGATTCTTCCTCATGGAGTTTTTTCTCTTCGATCTTCCCTGTGGCTTATTTATTAAGGAATGAAATATTTAATTCCTATATCTGAATTTCTGTACAGCTACTTGTTGCACTCTTTTCTCTACTGCTAAAATTGCTGTATAAATAACACTTTTAATTCAGTCATGCCATTTATACGGCTCTCAAAATTGTTTCACTATCTCAGAATGATGAGGCTGTTTCTCAAGATTACGGTTTAATTCTACAGATGTTTTATATCAGATATTGGTAACGTTAATACTGTTCTGCAATGTAGTGCGTGTAGTGTTATGTCCGCATGGCCCCTTTTTTAAAAAATATTAATATATTTAAAAAATTTTAAATTTATTCACACCCATTTCATTATTTGTATCGATCTCTCGATTCTGCACACACCTGGTACAGTTATCTGGTATATACGTCTGTTTCCAAGTGCATGTTGCTCTCCTGTGAAAACAGTTTATTAATGAGTTTCATCTCATTTGTGCAACCTTCAAAATGAATTTGTCACGCCAGATTAGAAGACACCCTGATATGGTTCCCGGGTATTATAGCACATTAAGGATGCTAACTGATCTAATATGAGGAATTAGAACCGTGAGAGTGGATATAAGCTAAATATGGAAAATACAGGAGAATAATTGTTGATATTTCGATCTGAATATTTTTCTTTCGTTCCATCTGATTACGTAGTGATCAGCCTGTTCAAGAATGTTTATTTCGACACATCAGACGTAGAAATTTCCCCCAAAACAATCAAACAGTGCAATCAAACAGTCTTTTTTTTTCTTTTTTTTTTTCACCTGTGGCACAAGATGTTAACACCTACACACTTAAATATATAACTACGCATGAAGAAAGGAAATGTAATGGCATAGAAATTACACATAGTAATAGAGGAAGTAAAAATAGTCATTAGGGAATGAAAGGAAAGGTTTTCCGAGCCGATTGTTTTGTCTTTAAAACCAGCATGGGCTCGCTCCACTGGCCTTCAGGCAAGAGTTGCTGGCATGGAGTGACTGCTTATAAAATGCCTACACTAAACACTTTTTTTTTTGTATCTGACTTCCAAGAAAGCAACGTTCCATAATGCAGAGATTTCATCTTCTGTGAATATTATTGTCTCGAAAACCAAAGCCTGAAAAGCCGTTCCTTCATGTCTACACCTACAGATTACATCATATTCATACTCTAACATACTAGTGCCATGTCAGTGTCACTGCTGTGATGAGAATGATCCATCACCTTTTCTACTCAGGACTGCGGCAGACAAATTGTGTGTCTACTTTATAGAGGAGGTGAACCTGATCAACTGTAATGTACATGGGTATGAAGCTACATGAAAGCGATGAGGGTTATCTCATCCTCAGGCAACAAATGTGACCCTGATATCTCAAATTCTGTGGAACTATTTTAGGTAATTAACACCTATAGCTGAACTTTAGAACGGATGGATGGATGGATGGATGGATGGATGCTCTATTCAAAGACTTCAGCTTTGTCTTGACTACTGCTTTTTTTCTCATCACTTTTGTCTCTGCATCCCTCTCATATTCCCTCAATGGATATCCCTCAAGTAGAAGATAATGCTCTGTTCTACTCCACAGTCAGTGAACTGCCACCTCTCGCTCTGTTTACGCATATATATCTCTCTCCTTGCTGATGGATGTTCGTATACATGAGAGCGCTCTGCTAAGTGTTACGTTCGTCCTAATCTACATCGCGATACGAGTGCTGTTCATTAAAAAGAGGAGACTTAAGAGACAACAGTGTGAAAGACCTCTCGGTCGGGAACTGGCTCGAGAACGAATAAGGGAAAATAGCAGGCTACCATGATGCTTTATTCACAAAGCTTTCAAATGATCAAAGGCTAGAAACAAAGAAAGTTCAAACAAAACTGAGCTTTGGATGAGTGTCAAAGGTTAAAGCCTCCTGTAGCTGGCACGCCTGGTGTACACAACTGGCAACATTCTAGTTGGGAGAGAGAGAGAGAGAGAGAGACAGAGTGAGAGAGAGCAAGAGAGAGAGGCATGCTTTTTAGTTAGGCAGGAGAGCTTTCCATTTCCCCAACCACCTGGTTGGTGTAGTGTGAATCCCAGCCATCTTGAATAACTCCAAAGACATGGATCCATTATACTGTATTTCCACTGGGGAATCAATTTCTGTTCAAATAAGGGGCAATTAAATCCAACACTAAGTTATGTTAGAAAAGAGATATCATCAGACTGTGCTGGTGCCAGCGTTCTCCATCTTTTAGGTTTATCTCTCAGTGAATTGGGCTTATTGGGTTTAATGTGGGGACAATTAGCCAAGCTTTACAAGCCTTAACGTGAACATCATCCACGTAAAACCTTCAGTTCCATTCTCTTCGCTCTGGAAAAGAAGACGTGTCAATAAAGCCGGAGAAATATAAAGGAATGTTCGCAAAACGATCTTTAAGCGATGAAAAATAATAATCATTAAAAAAATGTAATCAAATAAATATTAATACCCGGTGACACTGTACACATTTTAAAGGAATATTTTACTCTTTAAATACTAATTTTGGCTCACTCTAAAAGCCAAGACGTACCAGATAGCATGATCTCATTTGCATAATCCTTAGCGATCCCTACTGTCTCTTATCCATTATCACCCCCATTCCAATTTTTACATTGACTTCAGTTGAGAGGAAAATCAATAGACAGACTCTCATATTTTTATTTTCATTTCCACATTCTTACCCATAGAGACGCTCTGCAGAATGCCTTGTGCACACCGAACACAGCTAACGGATTTGATTAGCTCATACGCTGTCAATCAAATGAATGATGCACCTTATTAGACAGCATCACAATAAGTACAGTTGAGGGTTCGCTTGATCATACGGCAGAGTCTAACGCAGAGTCTAGCGTTCTCAGTATGACAGAGTAGTGAGTTGTACGTGCACTGTGTGGTTTTTGACCTGCCAGATTGGTGGCGCGTATTACTGTACACTGGGCATCCATCACTACTTTATCAGTAGTAAAGCAAAAATAAACCTGGGGGAAGGGAGAATCTGTAGTTGGCTGATGACTGAGTATAGTGCTAAGTGATTGGCTAACAAGTCCTGGCTGACTGCATGATAAAAGGCTCTCTCTCTCTCTCTCTCCGTTTCCCAGCAAGCTGTTCCAGCATGTAATCGCAAAGGAAGAACCAGCAGTATGGCCAAGCAGACTGGATGTCTCCCACTCTGTCTCCAGGCACACGCAAATATTCGCCATGTCTCTCACATGCAGCCACTCGATACACACTGACATGCTCCCAAAACGCAAAATTCAGTAAATATCAATATAGGTTTCAAAATTCAAAACTCTTGATGAGGGCTTGATCTTTACAGACCACATCTCAGCAACTGCAAGGTCCTGTAGGTTCATCCTGTACAACATCAAGAAAATCCGACCATTCCTCACCAAACAGGCTACACAGATACTAGTCCAGGCTCTTGTCATCTCTAAACTAGAGTACTGCAACTCACTGCTTTCAGGCCTCCCAGCCAGCTCCATCAAACCCCTTCAGATGATTCAGTATGCTGCAGCACGCCTTGTCTTCAACCAGCCCAAGACCACTCATGTCACACCCCTCTTAATCTCCCTCCACTGGCTTCCTGTAGCTGCCCGCATCAAGTTCAAGGCCTTGATGCTCATCTACAAGACCTCATCAGGAACAGCGCCCCCTACCTCAACTCTCTCCTGAAGGCATATGTTCCCTCTCGCAATCGACTAGCGACCGACGCTTAGTAGTTCCCACTCAGCAAGGCGTAAGGTCCCTTTCCAGAACCTTCACACTTACCGTTCCCCAGTGGTGGAATGCTCTTCCAATCTCAATCCGGACTGCAGAATCTCTCACTATCTTCAAAAAACAGCTAAAGACCCACCTCTTCCGAGAACAACTAACCAAAAAAAAAAAAAAAAACAATAAAAAAACCCCACACACAACGCACTTACACCTCTACTCTGTACACTCTGCTTCCTCTGGTATTCAATTAATGTATCTTGTATAGTAGCACTACTCGTATTGTTCCCTGCTTGATATATCGCTTTGCTTATTTGTAAGTCGCTTTGGATAAAAGCGTCTGCTAAGTGAATAAATGTAAATGTAAATGTAAAATTCATAAGCGAGAAGAAGATCTAGATGGTGCCCTCATGCATCGATGCGAGGCTAAAGGACTTGCACTGCACGTGGACAAGAATAAAAAAAACTTTCTGTGAAGATAAGTCGCTGATTAAGTCAGGATTGTCGGTCTCTTTTCCATTTTTCCAAAATCTACATCTAGCCATACATCGGTTTATAAACAGAAACGTGCCTTGAATGCAAGGGAAAAAAATGTGCCTTGAATGCAAGAGACAGTCCCCGTGCTGCTGAATTCATAAGTAGCAGAATACAGCAAGGAATCTGAAGTCATATCGAAACACACTGAGTGCCGAGGCTGGGTTTAATGTCATTCCAGTGCGAGCCTTGGGCCTTTTCTCTGTTTATTTATAGTACATTGACAGGAAGACAAGCCATCCTACGCATATGCCCCACTCAGCTGTGAAGATGTGAGTGACGAGGACCAACGGTAGCCAGGGCTCCTTTCTGATTTGATTTTGGCCAAGTGGGTGATTGTTGTGAATTGCTGCATCCCTTGTCCTTTAAAAACCCTCACTTCTCCAAATGCATTCCTCCCTCTCTCGTTCTCTCACGTGCTCTCTCTCTCTCTCTCCCTCTGTCTCCCATTCTTTCTGCACACTCTTAGTTATTTGTGCTGTCCTCAGCCCTCAGCTTCCCTCGACAAAGACCCAGACTGTCCTTTTGCATCCCATCACAGCCAACATGGTTTAAACAGAGCGAGTGACAAGTGTCCTCCTCTCCCATGCCTGATAAGCGTCTTGTCAGCAGAAAGAGCGTGGCCCAGGGGTGAGTACCAGTGTTACAGCGTGTCAGCATCACCTTCCTCTTTCAGGACGATACTATGGGCTGCTGTATCATGCAGGTATAACTGGAAAACATCTGGTGAATAAAGATAAGCGAGATCCAGCTGCTTCAAGCCTCATTATAAGAACAAGGCAAATCAAAGGATGAGTGGGGAAAAGTAGAATAAAGGGAAAGAGAGAGATGATAAAGCTGGTAAAGAAACTGCTGAGGTCCATTAAAAACATTTCTTGCTGATTTATTTAAAAAAATTCAAAAAAAATTTTAATTCATATTACATGCTTAATTGTCATCAAATATAAATTGGTCATTAAGCCCTAGTGATATTAATGACCTCTATTTTGATTCTCTGTTTCACACATAAACACTAATATAAATGTATGCTACAGGATGTGTCCACTGGCAAATGTTATGCTTAAAACGTACTGGTAACAAAACAATAGTCTTATTTTAATCAACAAATGATTATAGAATTACTGTAATTTTTTTTTTATTTTTAAAGTGTAACCATTATTTTTGCAGACTTTCCCAAAGTCAGGGTCACTTGAATTACAAATGGGCTTAAAAAAGATGAATTTCGTGTGCTAATATTTGAATTTGTTCCAGGGAGTCACCATGTGTAATGTGCATGGGACGTTTACAGTAAGAGTGTACACGCTATTTTAATCCTTTTCACTCTGCTGTAGGGTTGTGAATCAAATTGCACACTTATCTACTATTCTAGACTGTTATTGAGCACCAAAACGATTCGATTTTCCTATTTGAGTTAGCGTTTGAACATTCTCACGTCATCTTCAGTCCTACGGAAAGCTCTGTTTTGTGTACCAGCCTTCTGTACTGTAAGCAAATCATTAGTAAATACTTTTGAGTGTGAGGTCAGCGCTTTCGATTTGGAGTCGCAGCTCAAGACAACAATCACAACAACAGCAGGAAGTTTGAAGAGAGACAGAGTGTGTTTAACCTCGCAGTGTATGAAAGTGCTAAACATTTTAAGTTTGACTCAGAAACCTGATGGACAGGGATGGTTTGGCTCTGACGTGCCGTCAAGTGAATGTCGCTTTTAAATCTTTTGGATGTAGATCAGATATGCAGTAGGTGTGTGAACAATGCCACTCACAATGCCACAGCTTCTGTGCATGTCCAAGTATAAACCAGGTTCCTCTTTTTCACAGCAAGCCGTATCACTCCACCCTGGCGTGGATTATTTCCAGAGAACACTCTGGAAAACTCCTTACCCAGTCCTCTTGAATGATTGTTTATGCAAAAAATAGCTCTGAATACCTACTCTAGGTTGGAGCCCAAGGTTTCACCTGTGAAGACTGTTAAAAAAGATAAACCAACATGAAGACCACTGAGCTGTCTATGGGAGAAAAGCAAGCCATTTTGGAGCTGAGTAAAGAGGGATAATCAATCAGACGCACTGCACAAGTATTGGGCATAGCCAATACAACAATGTGGAATGTCCTGAAAAAGAAAGAAACCACTGGTGGAGCAATCGGACATGGAATGGGTCAGCCAAGGAAAACAACAGCAGTTAATGATAGAAACATGTCCAAACTAGGGATGTCATGAGAACCGATACTTCAGTACCAAGTTGGTAGTAACATTCTTAAAACGTGACGGTACTTGTTTTTCAGAGTATAAGGTGTGTGTGGTATCGACATAGGTATTGATTATCGTGTACTTTTGGTAGTATCGGCACAAACAAATTGTAATCGGGCCTACTCATAATGGTGGTCACACTCTTGAGCTCATACTAACATACGGATTATGTATAGAAAATACTGTCATTCTTCCACAGTCTGAAGTTGTCTCAGACCATTATCTTATCTCATTCATAATACATACTGATCATAATATTTCCACTCGCCTCGCTACCGTGTTAAACGTACCTACACATCAGCTACTGCACCGAGCTTCATAAATATCCTCACAGAAACATCAATTAGATTTAGATCACCGTCAGATCCCATAGAACTCGATCAGGCGACTGAAAGTTTGGAGTCAACACTCCGCTACACGTTAGATAGAGTGGCTCCACTCAAAGAATAATAATTAGAGAGAAAAAATGAGCACCCTGGTATAACGATCAAACGCGTACCTTAAAACAGAAAACTCGACAACTAGAACGTACATAGCGTCAAACCAAACTGGTGATATTTCAAACAGCCTGGAAGGAGAGTCTACTGAAATATAGGAAATCTCTTAGTGAAGCTAGAAAAATCTATTTCTCCACCTTAATAGGAAACAAACCCATTAGATGACAACGTAGAAATATCAGATGAATGTTTGGAGTGTTTTGCTCCGCTTAGAGAGAACGAACTAGCTACATAAATCTCTTCAGCCACTTCATCAACTTGTATACTAGATCCCATACCTACATGTTTCTTTAAACAGATTTGTCCAGGAGTAATTGAACCACTTTTAGTTATAATAAATTCTTCCCTAAGCACTGGCTATGTACCTAAATCACTTAAATTAGCAGTTATTAAACCCTTGATTAAAAAACCTGACCTTGACCCGTCTCAATTGTCCAGCTATAGACCAATATCAAATATCCCCTTCATCTCTCAGATTTTAGAAAAGGTTGTACACAGCAGTTCTGCTCGTACTTACACAGGAACAACATTCATGAAATGTATCAGTCAGGATTTAGACCTCATCATAGCACAGAGACAGCATTAGTTAAAGTAGTAAATGACCTTCTACTGACCTCTGATCAGGATTGTGTCTCGCTGCTTGTGTTACTCGACCTTAGTGCAGCTTTTGATACTATAGATCACACTATTCTCCTTGATAGATTAGAACATGTTGTTGGCATTAAGGGAACAGTCCTCTCCTGGCTCAGGTCTTATCTGACCGATCGTTATCAGTTCGTAGATGTAAATGGTGATTTCTCCATGCGTACTGAGGTTACTTTTGGAGTTCCCCAGGGTTCTGTTTTAGGCCCACTGCTTTTTACTTTATATATGTTACCCCTAGGACAAATTATTCGTAAACATGGAATTAGCTTCCACTGTTATGCTGATGATACACAGCTGTATGTTTCAGCGAAGCCAGAGGACAGACAGAAGCTTAGTAAAGTCGAGGATTGTGTAAAGGACATTAGACGTTGGATGTTAACTAACTTCCTTTTACTTAATTCTGATAAAACAGAAATACTTTTATTAGGCCCACGTGTAGCTAGAAGTAATCTTTCTGATCACATGGTTACTCTGGATGGACTTTCTGTTTCATCATGTACAGCAGTTAAAGACCTCGGAGTGATTATTGACTCCAGTCTATCATTTGATTCGATTCTTTCATCTCAGAAATATTTCTAAGATAAGAAACATATTGTCACTACATGATGCAGAAATACTGGTTCATGCATTCGTCACCTCTAGATTAGATTACTGTAATGCCTTACTGTCTGGATGTTCCAGTAGGAATATAAATAAACTCCAGTTAGTCCAGAATGCAGCTGCTAGAGTCCTAACTAGAACTAGAAGATACGACCACATCACCCCGATCTTATCCACACTGCATTGGCTCCCAGTAAAATCTCACATTAACTATAAAATACTTTTATTAATCTATAAAGCACTAAACGGTCTTGCACCACAATATCTAAGCGACCTTCTGGTTTTCTATGATCCGCCACGCCTACTCAGATCAAAAGATGCAGGTTATTTGACGGTACCTAGAATAGTGAAGTCTACAGCAGGTGGAAGAGCGTTCTCTTATAGAGCCCCACAGTTATGGAACAGTCTTCCTATTAGTGTTCGGGACTCAGACACAGTCTCAGTGTTTCAGTCTAGGCTTAAAACGTATTTGTTTACTCAAGCTTACCCTGACTAGATTCCCTTCTGAGTCGGGTTCCTCTCAAGGTTTCTTCCTCTTAAAACGTCTTATGGAGTTTTTCCTCGCCACCGTCACCACTCATTGGCTTGCTCAGTTGGGATAAATTCACACCTTTAATATCTGTATACCGTGTTGATATTTCTGTAAAGCTGCTTTGAGACAATGTCTATTGTAAAAAGCGCTATACAAATAAAATTGAATCGAAGTGAATTGAATATGCAATCTTGTTCAAACCCTCACTGTTCATTAACTGGATAGTGGCATGCTAGCTGTTCTGAGCTAATCTTTGTGCTATGCATCCAATCAAATGGACAAGGAAATTACTTTGATCAAATTATGATAAATAATATATTATGATCGAGCGTATCATAAAATTAAATCCAAGTATGAAATGAAATCGGATTTGAGAGCAGCACAAACAAATTAGCCATGAGTGCCGGAGTCCCTGCTGTCATCAAAGGACCATTCAGTTGGCTTTGTTGTCACCAGTCAGAGTGCAGCAGAGTGTGACTCTATTTTATGAAACCTCTAGCTCATTCGCTCATTCCCAAGAGTTAGCCCCTCCATGCAAGGAACCAGTTCCTTGCATAGTTGATGAAATTGCCTCAGTGCAGTCAGATGAGACGGGCCAATGCAAACTGTGAGGTGGGACAGTTGGGAAGTGTTGTGTAGCAGGATCAGTTCCATGAGGCATAACAGTGTTCACATATTTTGGGGCAAAGGGCATGAGTAAATGGTACGATCTGCCCCCAGTGAATAGAAAAGTGCTTTACTGTGTCCACAGTGCTCTGCTGACTACGATGACTAGATGACGTGGAGAGAACAGTGAAAGTACATCAGCGAATGTGCCTCATTCTATAACAGAAAGACCTTGAGACCGTGTTTGCTGTGTATCTTTGTTTGCTCACAGGAATGCAGGTTTGGCTTCAGTTATTTTAATTAGGGGTTCAAGTATAACATATCTTTTATGATTCTGTTCTTGCAAACTGTGCAGATTAAATCATAGGTCATACAGTTTGTACATGGTGGTGGACTGGTAGTACCTCCTCCTACTACTAAGGCCAGTGAAATTTCTTCCAATACATCTGGCACACTGTGGAGCATCTGGATGTATGAATCACTGATACCTTGAATCAAGAGGACAGGGGATCATTTCCCATGTGGATGATATGATTGATATGTGCTTGTCATTTTGTGAGGGATTTTATGCAGTTATGGCGTGGTTATAGCTGAAGAACTGCTGAGTAAAGTTATTAAGCATACTGTTTAACATTCTTCACCTTACCTCATCCAGAGCCCTGCTGTTTATATCATAAAATCATCATTCACAACCCCATACATTTTAAACTTTGAATAAAAAAATTATATTTTTAATAAATAATTATATTAATTTGAATAAAAAAATTGTAATGTGACAGTTATAAGCTGATGTTCCACTGATTTGCTCGTTACTTTGCTTCCATACAGTTATTATCGCGTGCGCACGGTGGCTCAGTCGTTGGCACTTTCGCCTCCCACTTTCAGGGTCCGGGGTTCGATTCCCGCCGTGTGTGTGGAGTTTGTATGCTCTCCCTGTGCTGCGGGGGTTTCCTCCAGGTACTCCGGTTTCCTCCCCCAGTCCAAAGACATGCATGATGGGCATGTCCGTAGTGTATGAATGGGTGTGTGAGTGTGTATGTGATTGTGCCCTGCGATGGATTGGCACCCTGCCCAGGGTGTACCCTGCCTTGTGCCCAATGATTCCTGGGAAAGGCTCCAGATTCCCTGGGACCTTGAAGAAGGAGTAAGCGGTAGAGGATAGATGGACGGATAGACAGTTATTATTGCACCTAGTGTTCAAAAATGGGAACTGCAACAAGTGCTACTAAAGGAAGGATTCACAATAACCCTTTGCTCAATGGAGGAGCAGCAGACATGAGAGTTAATGACAGGGTTGTCAGATTGGGCTAGTTTAAAAATAACACCTTGTTTTATAGCAAGCCCTCAAAGTTAAATTGAATAAATGTCCACAAAAAGGTCAATGCTAATTTACTCTACAACAAAATTCACTAGATATAACAAATTACATATGATAACCTCTAAAACTAATTAGGTTTGACTATATTGTTATTACGTCTTTCTCCCCACAACATCTACATTTTAGCTAATGTTTATATATATATATGTGAAACTGTTACGCTCCCGCCGGGAGAGGGCGCTGCGGCGTCGGACAATGCCCTGACTTTCAATCCCAGACAACTCACACAGGGGCCCCAGACCGCCGTTGGAGGAGGGTTCTGTTACGCTCCCGCCGGCAGAGAGCATTGCGTTGTCGAAGTGCAAAGACTGCTGCTGAGCGCGCATGCACGAGACTCTGTTATATGGACACGCGTGGTTCGTTTGTTTTGATTCTCCCTGTTTGAAAGCATTGGGTGATTTACTCCAGGTGTCTGTGATTTAGTTTAATTATGTTTGTTATTTAAATGCCTCATGTTGCTGTGCACTTAGTATTATATTCGTGTACGTTATGTTGGTATTGATAAAGACATCGCTCGTGCGCTTAGTTCCTCGTCTCGTGTCGTTACAGAACACCAAAAACATGGAAGTAGCAGGACAGCGCAATGTCTGGAAATTTCGGTATTACCGGGACTTCTCGACGTCGGAGGAGTACTACGCTTGGCAGTGGAAGCAGCAGGCGGAGTTCCAAGTTGTGCTAAAGATGCAGCAGGATGAGTTGCAGTTTAAGCGGTGGGAGGCGAAGATGGCTCAGATACTCCGCAACCTGGAGGTGCTTAGCCCCCGTCCTGTAGCGCCAAACAGTGTTCCACCTTCCTGCCCTGCTGAGAACTCAGTCACCGAGGGCTGACCTAGAACATTTTTGGGGGGGTCTCAGCTTTGGGGGGGTCTCAGGGGGTCAGGAGCTCCCGCACGCCGAGGAAGCTGTCCCGCTTCCCTGTCCAGCCGAGGAAGCCATCCCGTCATCCAGCCCTGCCGAGGAAGCCATCCTGTCATCCAGCCCTGCCGAGGAAGCCATCCCGCTGCCCTGTCCAGCCGAGGAAGCCGTCCTGCTGCCCTCTCCAGCCGAAGAAGCCGTACCCTCGTCCAGCCCTGCCAAGGAAGCCGTATCCTCGTCCAGCACTGACGAGGAAGCCATCCCGCTGCCCTGTCCAGCCGAGGAAGCCGTCCCATCGTCCAGGCCCGTTGAGGACATCCCTCCAAGCCTCAGCCCCACTGAGGACGTCCCTCCAAGCCCCAGCCATGCTCAGGACGTCCCTCTGAGCCCCAGTGCTGCTGGGGTTGGTCATCCAGCGTTCCAGTCCCGCCGAGGACAGTGCCCTGACTTTCAATCCCAGACAACTCACACAGAGGCCCCAGACCGCCATTGGAGGGGGGTTCTGTTACGCTCCCACAGGCAGAGGGCACTGTGGCGTCGAAGCGCAAAGACTGCTGCTGAGCGCGCGTGCACGAGACTCTGTTATATGGACACGTGTGGTTCGTTTGTTTTGATTCTCCCTGTGTGCAAGCATTGGTTGATTTACTCCAAGTGTCGGTGATTTAGTTTATGTTTGTTATTTAAATGCCTCGTGTTGTTGTGCACTTCGCGCAGTATTATATTCGGGTACATTATGTTGGATGAGTTTGCATGTAGTAGCGAATGCATGTAGCATGCTGGCGGTCTTGGTTCCATGACCTGTTTTCGTGTAATGCCTAGACTTTAGTCCCATTTAGTCCCATCTAGCCAGTCCTGTTCAGTATAGACTGCGTTCCTTGTTTATTGCTCGCTTGATTTATTAATAAAAACATCGCTCCTGCGCTTACTTCCTGTTCACCGTCTCGTGTCGTTACAGAATACTGCGCCAAAAACATGGAAGTAGCAGGACAGCACAATGTTGGAAAATTTCGGTATTACTGGGACTTCCTGACGTCGGAGGAGTACTACGCTTGGCAGTGGAAGCAGCAGGCGGAGTACCAAGTTGCGTTAAAGATACAGCAGGAGGAGTTGCAGTTTAAGCGATGGGAGGCGAAGATGGATCAGATACTCCGCAACCTGGAGGCGCTTAGCCCCCGTCCTGTAGCGCCAAACAGTGTTCCACCTTCCTGCCCTGCTTCACCGTCTCATGTCATTACAGAAACCTACTGTATATCAACAAACATCATTGTGAGACGTTAGAAACCGAAGCGTCATTAAAAGAAATATGAAATGCTAAACAGATCAATGAAATGTTGGCGGGAGTGGGGCAAGATTTAACATAGAACCGCTCCATCACATCAGAATGATTCATCAAACAAGCAGGGCCTATAAAATCTGTATCTTGGAGATATCAAATGTTTCCCGATCCTGAGACACAATTTTCTCAACTGCAATTGATGTTCAATTCTATCATCACAGTTCTGCAGTGTGATGCCAAACTAATTTATTAAACGGCACAGGGGAAAATTCTAAATAAATACAGTACTGTAATGGATAAAAACCCGATATAACAGCCAGTAACATATTCTGCTGATACTGCAGCATCCAGCCATCTGTCCTATTCTCGCAAGCTAGGCTGCCACTTTCTCATAATAATCCACTGAAGTTTTGGGCTCCTGCCAGAGCTTCAGGGAATTATGAAACACTGAATTTTTAGGACTGAAGAAAACCCGGCATGGCCAGAGCACTACAGAGCAGTTAATATCTGCCTGTGTCGAACTTTGTAAAGTACCAAGCATACTAGAGCATGTGGCTGGACTCTGATTTGCTACGGTTGTGATCTGTAGTTGGTTTTCTCCCATGGTCTAAGTAACCCACAGCACTTCTGGAGGAGGTCTGCCTTGCTCTTGTTGCCGGGGGGCATTTCTCTTTCAGCCTCGCTGTATGTAAGAAAAGACCTGCAGCTGAAATCCTACTGACATCCCTATGAAGAACCCTTGGTAGATTTGTCCAGAACAATTTGTTGCACCAGCATACAGCTGCTAGATATATAATATCTGACATCTTAAAGACAGTCAAGCTTCTAAAATATTGTGCTTTGCACTTTTTTGTGTTTTCCCCACTGTAACATGCAGTATGTGATTTAGCTCATGAACAACATATAATAAATATACATGGACAGGGAAATTCATTCAAAGTTCATGGAATTAGGAACCCTTGGTCCCAGGACGTTTGTGGCTCATCTCTATATTTCTTAGCGAATTCCAATCTGGCTTTCTGATTCTTACTGCTGAAGAGTTGTTCACATATTGTGGTATGGCCTCATTAGTTCTGCTCTCTAAGTCTTCTTCGATCAGTGGAATGCAGTAAACCAGTGGTTTCTTTCTTTTTCAGGACATTCCACATTTGTATTGTATTGGCTATGCCCAATGCTTGTGCAATGCCCTCTGATTGATTATCCCTCTTTACTCAGCTTCAGAATGGCTTGCTTTTCTCTCATATACAGCTCTCTGGTCTTCATGATGGTTTATCCTTTTTAACAACAAACGCAGTCTTCACAGGTGTAACCTAGAGCTCCAACCAAGAGTAGATGTTCAGAGCTGTTCATTGTATAAACAATCGATCTAAGAGGACACATCTGGGTAAGAAGTTTTCAACACAGTTGGGGAAAAAAAAATATTGAACGAGTCAACATTTTTTTCAGTAAATATATTTCCAATGAGGCTATACACATGAAAAATATATCGAAATGTATTTAACACTTCGTGGAGACACCTCTGTTTGTAATGATGGCTTCAAGACGCTTCCTGTACGAAGAAATGAATGTTCCGCAGTATTCAGGTGTGATTTTGGTCCGTTCTTCTACACATATTGTCTTTAAATCTTGTTCAGTTGGATTCGAGTCAGGTGATTGGTCATTCTAACACCTTCATTTTTGTTCTCTAAAACCAATGGAGAGATTCCTTTGCTGTATGTTTTGGTTCATTGTCCTGCTGGAAGATCCACCCATGTCTCATCTTCATCTTCATCTTTTTAGTGGATGGCAGCAGATTCTTCTCAAGAATCTCAGGGCTCCATTCATCGTTCCTTTAATATGAAGTCTGCCAGTACCATGTGATGAAAAAAAGCCCCACACCATGATGCTTCCACCTCCACACTTTACTGTTGGTGTAGTGTTTTTTGGGTGATGTGCAGTCCCAAACGTTGATGCATTCAATACTTATTTCCCCTGCTGTTAGCTGATGAACACATCTAGATATAAATAGCAGAAAATGAAAGTTGAATTTCTGATCTATCGTCTCATATCCAACTTTTGATCTCAAACCCAAATGTCTTCAGTGTATAGCAATAATAAAAAATAATTGGCCTTGCCGTCCCCAGTAGTGTCAGAAGGGACTGTATATCGCAAGGGTCTTATTCGGTTTGCGATTATATGTTTATTGTTATTAGTCTTTCAGTCTTTCATAATAATACTGTCTTGCTTTTTTTTTATGAGCACAATATGGAAACAGCACATTTGTTCATTCAACAAGACTTTCTCATAACTGCACTCCTCTGAATATGGCACAAAGATGACAGGTGTGGATTCTGTGTGACGTCACTTCACCACGCCTGAGCTGGCAGCCATGTGCCTTAACTCTCACTTCACATCTGTCATATACAGCCATGTGACAACGGCAAGGAGAAAGAAGGACCACAAAGTGTTTGAACACAACGACAGCAGCAGCAGCAACAACAACACAATAATTGTTCATGTGTAAACAAATATGTTCTCTCCATAATGAAATCATCAGATGGCATTAGTTGTAAATCTTCCTTTTTGTTGCTTTTACTGCTTTGTGGTGTGTGTGATAGGTTTTGTTGAGCCATGCATTTATTTCATGCTTTAATATGAGGAGTAAAATGACCTCCACAACCCAACTCCTGTCTCTGTCATTGCAGCAAACTGCAAACACCAAGGGCTCCTCGTCATGGCACAGCTAATCAGATTTACAATGCTTTTACCAGCAAGCCACATGAGATCTGTCTGAACTGAAGGTCTGGAATTCATTTTTGTTCGCAGGGCCCTGAACTGGAAATTGTACACGTTTCAAATGGCTCTGCTAATTAAACAAAGCATTAAAACAGGCTGTTTGCAACAGGGGGCAATGTGAGAGCCAATGACTGCTATGTTTCTGTCTCTAAGGGGTTTTCCCTGTGTTTTTGCCTAGACGGTGGGTTATCTTAAAAGTGCTGCTGTGGGCTTTGATGGATAACGAAGGACAGAATGAAACATAGTGTACAGTGGTAGTGCCATTAACTGGATGTGCCCAAGGGGGCCATCGAGAAGCAAGAAGCAAATATCTAATGGTGGCCAGCTTATTCAGACACTTTTGAAATGAAGGAGGTAAGGATTATTCACCAATGATGGGAAGGGAGGAGTGCTAGTCTGTGAGGGTTTCAACAACAACGGAGGGGAAAAAAAGAAGAAAAGATAGACTTAAAGATGTGTTATTAACTCGGTGGTAAATACAGGAGACGGAACCAGAGCGAGAGTATAAGCCGCAAACTGACTCGGACCCGTCGAGAAGAAAAGCAGAAGGGAAAAAAACCACCAAGACAAAAGAAGAGAAGAGGAATAGGAAGCTGGAGAAAGGGGAAATCAGACCAAATTGCATAAGAAGGAGGAGAGAAATGCAGTGAGGGATTACGACAGAGATTGAAGTCAGTAATTATGGAGAACAAAGACTCCTATAGGGTGTGTAATTAGAAAACGAGGAGCTGAAAAGAGGCAGCAAGACGTTCAATGAGGAACAAACAGCCTCAGATCCAGACTGCATGTACACAAGTGACATCCTGATGAATGAGCGTTGAGGGAGTTGTAGATACACTACCGAAAATAAGACTGGAAGAGCGCATAAGAGCCAGCCCTAATGCATGAGAATGTGCACATTTCTGAGAATAGAAATAATGGAAACAACCTATAGAGAAGCATAAACCTTTCACCAACCGTTGGCCAAGCCTATATAAGTGGAAAAAAGTTCAAAGGTTTCTAAGGAGGCTTTAAAATTCAAGGTTGAAGCCTGAGCAAGAGTATAAAAAGCTGTGTGAAAGGGGCATTCATCAAGACGATTATCCTGCTGACATGAACATTAGGTTAGAGTTAATGGGCTATATTCTTTTTTGAACAAAATGTGAATCTCACGGTTCGAGTTAATGAATCGCAGGTGTGTCCAATTGCCTAAACACATCTCTTAACAAGCTAACAAGCTGCTGAACCCTTAGATGAGTGGGTTTCCATCCATTTCTCTTTTACGTGAATTTCAAAATTGTGCCTAAGAACATCTGAATAATATTTTTGTACTGGGCTGAGGTGAAGAACTATTCACAGAGATACAGTAAGCTGTAAGTGACGTACAAATGATTTTGCTAGGCGTTCCAGTTTCTCCATGACAGGAGCGTGTTTGGCTAGTGCTCTTTTGATTATCTAATCTTTGCTGCATCCTCTTCAAAATATTTGCATAACAGTAGTTGATGGAAATGCATAATGGTTTTGTATTTTCTTTTGGATGATGGATTTTTTTTTTTCTTGAGAATCAGGGACAGTTACATTTAAAAATGCCACACGACGAACAGCAACATAACGTTAAATGAAAGCTTCTAGCTTATATTCTGTGACATATCACCTCTGGGCTCTGTGACACATCACGGATATGAATCGATTTCATACTGAACAGCTAATAAAATGTGTTTGCCTTGACATGTCACGACAACACATCGGGGAATTAAGACTTCATTTTGCCTTTTTTGGGGAAATGTATCTATTATACACATCCACAAAATCAGTAACCATAGCAACAGAACTGCAGGCTGAACGGTTCCTCTGTTTAATGTCGGTCATTCTTTTTTTTTTTTTTCCTTTTGTATACCAGTAAGTTCCCAGATTGCACTGGGGCACAGGTCATGCATAATTAGCTCCCCACACATGTACACATACAGACATACACAAATGTATAGGAGGCTGTATAATGTGTTTAATAAGTGTCTAGTCAAAAAATACGCAGCTTTTATAATGTTCACAAGTCAAGGATGTACACAGGCACACAGGATTTCTTATGATCAATATCACCTGTTCAAGAATATATATATATACAGTATCTCACAAAAGTAAGTACACCCCTCACATGTGTGTAAATATGTGATGATATCTTTTCATGTGACGACACTGAAGAAATGACACTGTGCTACAATGTAAAGTAGTGAGTGTACAGCTTGTGTAACAGTGTACATTTACTGTCCCTCAAAATAACTCAACACACAGACATTAATGTCTAAACCACTGGCAACAAAAGTGAGTACACCCCTAAGTGTAAATGTCCAAATTGGGCCCAATTAGCCATTTTCCCTCCCCGGTGTCATGTGACTTGTTAGTGTTACAAGGTCTCAGGTGTGAATGGGGAGCAGGTGTGTTAAATTTTGTGTCATCGCTCTCACACTCCCTCATACTGGTCATTGGAAGTTCAACATGGCACCTCATGGCAAAGAACTCTCTGAGGATCTGAAAAAAAGAATTGTTGCTCTACAATAAGATGGCCTAGGCTAGAAGAAGATTGCCAAGACCCTGACACTGAGCTGCAGCACGGTGGCCAAGACCATACAGTCCATGTCCTGTGGTCTGATGAGACCAAGATAAACTTATTTGTTTCAGATGGTGTCAAGCGTGTGTGGCAGCAACCAGGTGAGGAGTACAAAGACAAGTGTGTCTTGTCTACAGTCGAGCATGGTGGTGGGAGTGTCATGGTCTGGGGCTGCATGAGTGCTGCCGGCACTGGAGAGCTACAGTTCATTGAGGGAACCATTAACGCCAACATGTACTGTGACATAGTGAAGCTGAGCATGATCCCAGCATGTATTCCAGCATGATAACGACCCCAAACACACCTCCAAGATGACCACTGCCTTGCTAAAGAAGCTGAGGGTGAAGGTGATGGATTAAACCCTATTGAGCATCTGTGGGGCATCCTCAAACGGAAGGTGGAGGAGCACAAGGTCTCTAACATCCACCAGCTCCGTGGTGTCGTCATGGAGGAGTGGAAGAGGACTCCAGTGGCGACCTGTGAAGCTCTGGTGAACTCCATGCCCAAGAGGGTTAAGTCAGTGCTGGAAAATAATGGTGGCCACACAAAATATTGACCCTTTGGGCCCAATCTGGACATTTTCACTTAGGGGTGTACTCACTTTTGTTGCCAGCGGTTTAGACATTAATGTCTGTGTGTTGAGTTATTATGAGGGACAGTAAATGTACACTGTTACACAAGCTGTACACTCACTACTTTACATTGTAGCAAAGTGTCATTTCTTCAGTGTTGTCACATGAAAAGATATAATCAAATATTTACACACATGTGAGGGGTGTACTCACTTTTGTGAGACACTGTATATACCCATCAGCCATAACATTAAAACCATGGACAGGTGAAGTGAATAACATTGATTAATTGTGTTATATAGTGGCACTTGTAAAGGGTTGGGATATATATAATGCAGCAAGAGAACAGTCAGTTCGTGAAGTTGATGTGTTGGAAGCAAGGAAAAATGGGCAAGCGTAAGGATTTGAGTGAGGGCCAAATTTCAGTGGCTAGACGACTGGGTCAGAGCAGCTACAAAACGGCAGGTCTTGTGGGGTGTTCCCGGTATGCAGTGGTTAGTACCCACCAAAAGTGATCCACGGACAACTGGTGAACTGGCGCCCAAATCTCACTGATGTGCATGTGCCCTGCCACACTGCAAAAATTGTTCAGGAATGGTTTAAGGAACCTCCGAATTCCCCAGGTCTCAATCCAATCGAACATCCGTGGGATGTGCTGGACAAACAAGTCCGATCCATTTAGGCCCTAACTCACAACGTACTTCTCTCTCCTTTTGTGTATTTTTTTTTATTATCATTATATCTGTTCTTTGTTATTTTTATTACTATAATTACTTTTTTTCTCTTCCTGTTTATAATCCTGGGCAGATCTTGAGCATTGCTGTATGTAGTTTTAGCTATACTTTATTGTTGTTTGCTCCCTTCTTTCTATTTTCTGCAAATAAAAATATTGATCCCAAAAAAATGAAAAGAATTACTGGAATTCAAGTATATTCATCCAAAGCAGAAGATACAGCGTAATTGAAAGTGAGGGCTCAAGCAGAGCCTCTTACAACATCATATTTTCTAGAGAGGCTGCAATGGTATAAAAACTAATCCCTAGTTGACAATAGTTTTAAAATCTCTGGAATGTCAACAATGACCAGCTGCAGTGTTAGTGTGGCACAGAGCGTAAAACGATTAAGCAACCTATAATAACAGGGTATCATTTCAGTACAGTCCCATCTTCATTTCTCACATCTGTATGGGTTGGTCAGGAAATGACCCAGGAAAGAAGAAAAAGACTTACACAGATATATAACGGGTCCTGAAGGAGAGATGTCATGTCAGTTTTGTTGACCTTTGAGCTCAGTCGATGCTATCACCTTACAGATACAGATGTTAGAGCACAAGGACACCATAGATATCATCAGCTGCAAGGTCACACACTGCTCACACCCTTTGTAGCTGGGAAGGACATGAGAAAGCCTCCATATTCTAACCACTATATTGCATAATATGTTTTGAATATTTGTGTCCAGCCTTACTTATAAGCTGTGTGTCATTATTAATGAGCTTACTGAGCAGCCTTGATATTGATCATTTCATCTGTCACACTCACTGAAGCATATTCATTAATAATATCTCGCATCCTGCAGTTACACTATTGTGCGTGTTGTTTACACCATTGTTACCCTGCTCTTGACATTTTTGTGCAACCGCTCTATTGTACTGACTTTACATAGCTGAATGGCAGCTCTTTTTTCTGCTACCCAGACTTCTATTATTTATATAAGCCTTTTCAGTCTTATATTGTCCAAATACAGTGGCAAGAAAAAGTATGTGAACCTTTTGGAATTTCATGGTTTTCTGAATAAATTTGTCATAAAATGTGATCTGATCTTGATCTAAGTCAGGGGTACTGACAAATATAATGTGTCTAAAATAATAACACAAAATAAATTCTGATCTTTCATGTCTTTATTGAGAACAACCAAAAAAACCTCATAGTGCTTGTGGTAAAAGTATGTGAACCCTGGAGTTAATGACCTCAAAAAAATTTTTTTGCACACCTGGAGTCTGGATAAGAAAATGAGTTTGGAGGTGTGGACTACAGCGACTTTGACTGATAAAAAACCCCTCAAACTTTTGGAGTTTGCTCTGCACAAGAAACACACGCTTATGTGAGCCATGTCTCACCAAAAAGAGCTTTCAGAGGATCTACGATCAAGAATAGTTGATTTACATAAAGCTGGCAAGGGTCACAAAGTGATTTCAAAGACTTTAGAACTTCACCAGTCTACAGTTAGGCAAACATTCTACACATGGAGACACTTTGGGACTGTTGCTACTCTACCAAGAATTGGGCGTCCAGTCAAAATGACACCAAGAGCACATCGAAGACTCATCAATGAGGTAAAGAAACAACCCTGAATCACAGCCAAAGATTTGAAGGCATCATTGGAACTGTCTAACGTCTCTGTTCATGAGTCTACAATACACAAAACATTGAACAAGCAGGGTATCTACTGCAGGACACCACGAAGGAAGCCACTGCTTACTAAAAAGAACATTGCTGCACGCCTGAAGTTTGTAAAAGAGCACAGTGACACTCCACAGCGGTACGGGCAAAATGTTCTGTGGACTGATGAAACTAAGATTGAACTATTTGAAAAAACCACACAGCACTACATCTGGTGTAGAAAGGACACGGCGTATCATCATGAAAACATCATCACAACCGTAAAGTATGGTGGAGGAAACATCATGATTTGGGCCTGCTTTGCTGCATCAGGACCTGGCCAGCTTGTAGTCATTGAGGGGAAGATTAATTCCCAAGTATATCAGACAATTCTTCAGGATAATGTGAGAACGTCTGTACGTCTGCTGAAACTGTGTAGAAGTTGGGTGATGCAACAGGACAACGACCCAAAACACCAGAGCGAGTCCACAACAGAACGGCTTCAGAAAAACTAAATCCACCTTTTGGAGTGTCCGAGTCAGAGTCCAGACCTCAACCCAATAGAGATGCTGTGGAATGACTTGAAGAGAGACATACACATGAGACGTCCAAAGAATATGACCGAGTTAAAGCAGTTCTGCAGGAAGAATGGGCTCAAATTCCTCCTGAACGATATGGAGGTCTGATCCACAGCTACAGGAAGTGACTGGTTGAGGTTACTGCTGCCAAGGGGCGGGGTCAACCAGTTATTAATTCATTGGGTTCACTTACAGTGCCTTGCGAAAGTATTCGGCCCCCTTGAACTTTTCAACCTTTTGCCACATTTCAGGCTTCAAACATAAAGATATAAAATTTAAATTTTTTGTGAAGAATCACCAACAAGTGGGACAAAATTGTGAAGTGGAACGAAGAAAGCCATTTCTCAAAGATATCCATAAAAAGTCTCATCTAAAGTTTGCCACAAGCCACCTGGGAGACAAACCAAACGTCACACCAAACGTTGAGAAATGGCTTTCTTCTTGCCACTCTTCCATAAAGGCCAGATTTGTGCAGTGTACGACTGATTGTTGTCCTATGGACAGACTCTCCCACCTCAGCTGTAGTTCTCTGCAGTTCATCCAGAGTGATCATGGGCCTCTTGGCTGCATCTCTGATCAGTCTTCTCCTTGTCTGAGCTGAAAGTTTAGAGGGACGGCCAGGTCTTGGTAGATTTGCAGTGGTCTGATACTCCTTCCATTTCAAAATGATCGCTTGCACAGTGCTCCTTGGGATGTTTAAAGCTTGGGAAATCTTTTTGTATCCAAATCCGGCTTTAAACTTCTCCACAACAGTATTACGGACCTGCCTGGTGTGTTCCTTGGTCTTCATGATGCTCTCTGCGCTTTCAACAGAACCCTGAGACTATCACAGAGCAGGTGCATTTATACAGAGACTTGATTACACACAGGTGGATTCTATTTATCACCATCAGTCATTTAGGACAACATTGGATCATTCAGAGATCCTCGCTGAACTTCTGGAGTGAGTTTGCTGCACTGAAAGTAAAGGGGGCTGAATAATTTTGCACGCACCACTTTTCAGTTTTTTATTTGCTAAAAAAAGTTTAAAATATCCAATAGAATTCGTTCCACTTCACAATTGTGTCGCACTTGTTGGTGATTCTTCACAAAAAATTTAAATGTTTGAAGCCTGAAATGTGGCAAAAGGTTGAATAGTTCAAGGGGGCCAAATACTTTCGCAAGGCACTGTACTTTTCCACTGCCATTTTGAATGTTGAATGAGTGTGTTCAATAAAGATTGTGTATTGTATGGTGTATAATGTTTAGTGTATATTTATGGTGTATATTGCATGGTGTATAATGTTTGTATGGTGTATATTGCAGTGGCAAAATGAAGACGCTCGAGTTTGTTTTTGGATGAGAGTAGAGGCTTTTTTCTTGAAACCCTTCCAAACAACTTGTGGTGATGTAGGTGACTTTGGATTGTAGTTTTGGAGACTTTCTGACCCCAAGGTGTAAGTACCTTCTGCAATTCTCCAGTTGTGATTCTTTTAGATTTTTTGGCCACTCGAACCGTTCTCTTCACAGTGCGTTGAGACGATACAGACACACGTCCAATTCCAGGTTGATTCAGAACATTTCCAGTTGACTGAAACTTCTTCATTATTGTCCTGATGGTGGAAATGGACATTTTCAATGCTTGTGCTATTTTCTTATAGACACTTCCCATTTTGTGAAGCCCACCAACCTTTTGCTCATGTGAAACAGGAAGTCATGGTTGAACAATTTCCTGTTCCCAGTCCCCAGGTGTACTAATACAATGTAAAATATCAATGGGAATATACTCCAAATATATTTTTCTCATATGAATTCATAGAGGAGCCAATAATCGTTGCACACCTATATTTAACAAATATTTTTTTTTATATTTAACAGAGATCTCTATGAGAGCAATTGTTTGATATCCATGTTTTCCTCTTTCTCTCTGTTCTACTCCATCTCCCTTCACCTTCATTTGAATCATTTTGGACACATACATGTGAAATCATTCATTTGACCGGTCAAAAAAATCGGTCAAATGATCACAGTTGTGTGATTTTGTTTACTAGATAACACATAACACAAGCTTGCAAATGAGCAGTATAGTCATGTTCCATTTATTCGAAATGTAATACAAAATTTGGGGCGTATAAAATTCAGACTACAGCTGCTATCTTACGCGACAGTTAATTGGGTGTAGTGACACAGTTGCTTGAGAAAATACAAGGAACACGTTATATGGGTTACAACCTAAACACAACACTGTACTTTCAGTAAATGTACGCCTGAACACTAAATGTTTTTCCATCCTCGTCGTAATCACAGTGAAGGTCCAGTTTAGAAAGTCTCCCATTAAACAACAGATGTATACAAAAAACCTGTTCCAGCTTTGATCTGCTGCCCACGCAGTAATGCCAAGTTCTTCAGTGTGCTCTGAGTAGAAGTGCTTAATTCTGCTACATAATCATGCAACCACTTTGTTAGTTGGCACGTCGCTTGGTGTGTTCTGCTGCCCCCCCTTTTTCCCTTTAAAAAAAATATTAATAATAATGCTCTTTCTTTTTTTCCCCCCAACCACACCCCCCCCACAACACCCCCATTTTAGGATCTGAAAATAAAGCACCTGCACTGCCAAAGCATTGCCTCGGCCAGTTTCGCCACTCAGGTGCTGCTATAAATACAGAAATTATTAACTGAGAAACGAACACATCTGACGGAAAACAAAGTAACAGGGAGAAAGTTTGCTTCCCAGCTGCACAAATGACATTATGGAACTCCAGAATTTAATCGAAATCTGTCAGTACTTTTCCACTAGACTGATATACACAGGTACACACACACGCACCAGTTACTTCTCAGAGCGTAACCCCCCCCACCCATTTCCCCGACCCCCTACTCCCTATTCCCCCTTCCAACCTTCACATCTGGGATGAACCATATGCTCCTCAGACCGCCCAAGGCCCTCAGCAGTACTGTGTTCAGGACACCTTCAGTGTTTCCAACTCATTTCAGAGAAGGATGCTCAAAACCCTGCTAGAAGTCGCCACACGATATCGTAGTCTAATTTGCATATCACTGTTTCAACATGACCACGCGTATATATACTGCTCAACATAAATAAAGGGAACGCTTAAACAGCACTATGTAACTCCAAGTGTTCCCTTTATTTTTTTGAGCAGTGTATATATAAAATTACAAATTAGGGTTCATGATGAAATAACAGAAGACACTTCAAATAGAAAAGAATAAAAAAGAATATAATAGAATTTGACTAAAGCAAACAAATGATATCAGAATGAATGAATCTATTATCTGATAGGAAGAGTCGTATTTGGTCACGGCACCACTAATGATCCTTGTACACTGTTACAAAATACTACATCTTCTGTCAAGAACACAGAGGAAAAAGAAGCAGAGGTAGAGTGATAGAGAGAGAGAGAGAGAGAGAGAGAGAGAGAGAGAGAGAGAGAGAGAGAGAGCGCATTACTGCTGCTCTGATTGTTTCAGATTGGCTTAGATCAGACCTCCTGATTGCACTGTGCGCAGCAGACACACTCCTGAGGCTTTCATTTCCACCAGATTTGTAAAAAAAAAAAAAAACATTCACCTATAAAGAAAAAAAACCCACCTTTGTTCAAGGCTATGACGATAAGTCTGTTATCTTAAGAAATGAAAGGATCGATTCGACCTTTTTGACTTTGCCTCGCGTGTATCACAGGGCAGGACGTGAGCCATGGATGTTAACATTGGGTAAGCAGATGTGTGAGAGGAGGCATCACTCACTCTTCAGCAGTCTGAGCATGGCCCCGGGCTGGAAGCAGCAGATGACATGCGAGGAGCACTGATCTCGACCTGCATGCTACTCAGGCTCCTATATGCAGCTAACATGTTCAGCATCATCTTCAGCCAATGGAGAAGATGGACAAAATTGTAACGAAAATTTCACCTGCACAACGGACGTTCTCCTTCCACCCACCCTGCATGTGAGTGTAGAGGTGACGGTGCTGATTAACAATCCTCTGCTATGCAGCACCCTCCAGTCACACACCCACACATGTACACTCAAACTCTAATGCTAAATACACGTTACATGTAAATGAAGACACACACACACACACACACACACACACACACGTTGTACAGTTACACAGCATGAGCAGAGCAAAGGTGTCAGCACCGGAGGTGAAAACTCTTCTTTTGCCTTATTTTGAATTTCACAGCAGCGCGATACAACACGCTAGAAAACATATCTCCTTCAAGTTGAAGAGCTACGACACAAACGTGGCGCCTGTACATTTCTGTACATTTTAACAACTACGTTTACACCATCCGATTAAAGCCATAGATTCGATTCGTGTGGCTATTACAGCAAATCATCTCCGTGCAACGACTGCCTAACGAATCTCATCTACTCTTCATACACACGAACGTTTCTTTCATCAGTCCCTCCAGTAGTGTTTGCGATCACCAGAAATGAACCAAAAAATAAAATTACGAATTCTTCCAAAATCTACTGTTGATTTTACGCAGGTTTGGGACAAGACGTGTCATGTGACTTCATCGCGATGCCCTTTTAGTGAAAAAGCCCCCCATCGATCCATGCGCGTCGAACACGAGGACAGCTTAAAGATCTCATTTACCACCAGACATCGCTGTGAAAGACCGTGCGACACTATTTCGTGCGATCGCGATTTCACCGATTCAAGTTAAATTAAACATTTTTGCTTAAAAAACCACAAAAAGCTCCACAAATCGCATCGCAAATTTTGTAGAAAGAAAAAGACCCACAGGAAAATCAGGCAACGATCACAAAAAAAAAAAAAAACACCTCTCCACGAAATCCTGATAAACGAGGAAAAAATCCCAATTCAAAGTGATGGTGGTCGTGATGTGGAGTGAAATTGTTTGATTTTATTTCAATAAACTTTATTTAAATAAAAAAAAATACTTTTATGTACTATACGTAAAACCGAGGTACAACTGTGAACCTCACAGCTATATCTAACCCTAACCTTTGTAACTGTTCATAGATATTGACGTCTATTGAGTATATTACATGAAAATATAAATTCACATGTGTGGGGGGAAAAGAAGAATTCTGAATTTGAACTGAAAATGAATCATTTGAGTGAGATACGTACACGAGTGAACACTGTTTTTTCGCAGAGAGCACACAATACTTTCAGCTAAGAAGGATTGTTTTCCCAGCCTCCTGTTTCTTTTATTACTGTGAAGGAAATCACAATTCCTGAAGGAGTCGATCGTTTAGCTCGCCACGGAACGCCTCCGCGTTCGTCTTTTGTTAGCAGCGTGCTGAGCAGCTAACTGTGCTGAGTGATGTGTATTTTCCTCCTGAACACACCGAACTGCAGAGTCAGTGTTTTACATGTGGCAGGTGACGATGCCTGTATGTGGATTGATCTAAAGTAATGTAACTCGTGTGAAGGTAAGAGATGCTGCTGTGTTTACTGTTCGTGCTGCGAGCCGCCACGTGGATTTGACTTGGCTTGCTGAACTCGGGCTCGACGAGGCATTTCGTCTTTCCTCATTGGAGGTCGAGGTACGATAATTAGTCAAACGCAGCTTATAAACCGGGCGACCAATCCAGAGATAATCGGAGGATAGTGCTGCTTAGTTAGTCAGTAAAGCTTTTTAAGGCAATTTTAAGTGAACACACACACACACACACACACACACACAAACACAGACCATATGGGTGTGCAGTGACTTGAGCGAAGCAGCTACTGACATAACATTCTGCTCTTCGTGGCACACACACACACACACACACACACACACGCACACACACACGTCTCTTCCTCCTTTGTGCTGCCGACAGTAAGGTAGCAGCGCAGGTAGAGTCACCACGGCTGCACTAATGCCCGGACTGTCTGTAAGTGCGGCCTGCAACCTGGAATATAAATCAGTATCCTGATTCCAGCGAGCCGGAGTTGGACGCGTTCCCATGAGCCGGCTGTGTGTGCCGTCTGTGCCTGGGCACGACCTGGTAGGAAATCAGCCAGACTCCAGGCCCTCCACCTTCCCAAGGCCTCTCACGGTGCTACTTTATTGCTGTTCTACTTTATTACAGTATTACTGTATTTACTCCCCCTCTATGCCGAACAGCGGGCGTGTCAGTGGAGACGCACAAATGCAGGACGCTACACCCACACTCATTCCTTGAAGAGAAAAAGGGCACATCCATGAAACGCTATATAGAATGTGATGATTGAATAAGTCTGGAGTAGAAATGTACAAGGACATCCGGATAATCGCATGCCGAGAGAATAGGAAAAGCCCTGAGAGCTGAATTTGAACTGAATACGAACCACGGGTAGGTGGTGGACACACAGAGACGCACGTGTGGACGACTCGGCAAGCGGTTTTGAATGACTGAATGTGAAAGACCGCAAATGTAACATCTAATCTATTTGATGAGATAATGATCGTACCGTTTATTAAACATGTCAGGGTCAAAGATGAACGTAGCTAAACCGTTACGTGTCAGGCAGAGTGAGCGTAATCGTGGATTTGATTCCCGAAATGAGCTTTCTTATCATGTGAGATTCGGACCTCTGCGTTTAGACTCGCTTTAAATCGGGCAGCCGCGACGGTTAAGGCTCTGGGTTACTGATCAGAATGTCGGGGTTTAAACCTCAGCAACAGCACCACCATGCTGCCACTGTCGGGCCCTTGAGCAAGGCCCTCAACTCTCTCTGCTCCAGCGGTGTGACAAAATAAAGGATTCTTCTTCTACTTCTATTCGCTTGTGTTGGTCAGTGACATGCTATTCATCAACGAGTCGATTCTTTTCACGCGTTTAAGTGAGTCGATGGAAACGATTCTCAAGCAAGAATGAATCTCTGGGTGGTTTTGTTTTCGTTTTCTTCGACTGTACACATAAAAATAAAAAAAATTCAATAAAAACCTGATCTTTGTTCGTGTAAAGCATCTTTTCGGTAGTAACTGCATAAATAAGGGCCACGTCAACATTACATCCTGTGGCAATATTTAGTCCAGAGATCTTTTAGGGTCACCACATATTTCCAGACAAAAATAATGAATCAAACGAATTGATTCAGTTCGAAAGAGTCGACTGGCAATGTAAAGGTGAATCTTTAGTGTTGCGCTCGGAGTGCGTCGCCGTTCCGGCCCGTTACGCGTAACGCATCACTGGAGAACCCACGCGCACGGCTTTGATCAATCTAACGCACGCATTGTTTAACCCTTAACACACAAACACGTGACCAGTGGCTTGTCTTACCGTTTGTTCCCAGCACAGTTCCCCGTGGATGTGCTTGTAGTACCCTGGAAGGAGGATGGCCAGGACATGCGGGATTTCTTCAGCCCGGGCCGGTCGCTCGTGTCCATGGCGTCGGCGCGCTCCATGTGCGGGTGATGATGGCGGTCGGTGTCGGAGTAGCCGCGGTGTTTGATCCGGATCGGAGTCCGCGGTTGTCTCCAGAGATGCTGAGGAGGCTTCAGGGTCGCCTGACCTTCCCGAGGCACCGGCAGCGACAGGGACAGGCTCTTCTTAGAGCACGGTGGCACTTCCATGATAGTGCAAATCAAAACTCAGAACTGATCAGATAAAAGTCTGCAGGAAATCAATCCTTTATGACTATATATTCTCCCAAGTCAAAAAAATATCAGACCGGTTCCGGTCCATGGCTGCTGGCTCTTCTCCATGTGCGGCAGTGAAATGTTAAATAACTAAAGTCCAAGGCAGTTAGGATAATATTATGTGCTTTATCGTTGTTCCTTTCTTCTTCTTCCTCTTCTTGATGAAAAGAGAAACACAGACAGAGTGGAATAAACACTGACACCGATCACAGTGTGCGGACAACAGGTGAAGGCGCGCTGTTATCCTGACTCCTGAACATGTGGAAGGTTCGGAAATTCACAACTTGCGCTTCGGGAAAAACCTTTCCACACGCGTCCGAGCAAGAAGACGTTCATCACGCGCACACACACGCACACGCACACGCACACGCACACGCACGGTATCCCCGCACGAGTTTGTCTCCTGACGCGACGGACCGGTCATTTACGGCGCAGTGTTTATTTATTGCTTTTTTCTCAAATGGTTATTATTATTATTATTATTATTATTATTATTATTATTGCAGAGTCGCAGTCAGAGCGCTCGCGCTGCTCCGCGTGCTGTGTGCCGGTCCTTTATTGCTGCTGCTGATGATGATGATGATGATGATGACAGCACATGTCTGTCACAAGAGGCTCGCTCCAGATCACTCCAAGTGGAGCCGTGAACAGTAAGAAGAAGAAATAATAATAATAATAATAATAATAATAATAATAATAATAATAATAATAATAATAATAATAAAAAACAGTCAAATCTGCGCTGAGGGAAAGATTAAAACTGGCGCGCGCCCTCGGCAGGTTCTCCGTCCACCTCCATGTGAAAGCTCCGCGCGCGCAGGTTCATGTCATGAGCAGCTCGAGATGTTTTGCCCGGAGCGCAGCGCGCGTGGGATGTTCCCGAGATCCATGAACGCCTTTTCTCTCCGTGGGGGTTGTTTCTTGATTTTAAGCTTTTAAAAAAGAAACCTCGCTTCCGCTAAATGAATCATGATCCTGCAGTGTTCCGTTAATTTTACGCCTCGTGCTCTTACTAATATCGCTCAGGATTCATCTCTCTCTCTCTCTCTCTCTCTCTCTCTCTCTGTGTGTGTGTGTGTGTGTGTCTCCGCCTACTTTACTGAAACTGAACGTGCATTAGGACGTGCCATCGACGCAGTTTTGATATCTCGGGATGAGGATGAAATCCACTCTCGGGTGTGTGTGTGTGTGTGTGTGTGTGTGTGTGTGTGTGTGTGTGTTCCTCTCCCCGGTGTGAACTCGTCTGTTTAACGGAGATGAAGAGTGATTCCAGTGATTCATTCAGCACTGGGAGTCTGGAGCCTCCGCAGAGATGCATTGCTAAAGCAGATCGTCATCTCAGATGACTACAGCGGTGCTAAAGGTCAGAAGTAAAGCCTGGCGCGCGCGCGTGTCCATGGTGAAGGTTTGTCGCAGTGTTGTACAGTAAATGCGAGCTGACACTTCGATCACCTCGTGCAGTTTCATCACAGTGAACAGCTGGACGGATTCCAGCAAGCATGCGGTACTTCTGTGCAGGAGATCACCATCAAATAAACTTAATATCACCACTAGAGGCAATTTTTCTTTTCCAGTACCGATACCTTCAATAATCAGACCATCCATCCAGCCCATAACCACTCTGAAACACACGCATGGTCGGATGATTGGTGTGTCTAAAGTGTCCGTAGTGTATGAATGATGTGTGAGTGTGTGTGTGATTGTGCCCTGCGATGGACTGGCACCCTGTCCAGGGTGTACCCCGCCTTGTGCCCGATGCTTCCTGGGATTGGCTCCAGGCTCCCCGCGATTCGAAATTCCGCTGAAGCAGTAATAAGTGGTTGAAGATGGATGGGGGGCAAATACATTTTCACACCGGCCTAGTTGGTATTAAATAACCTTTTTGCTTTAATAAATAACATTATCATTTAAAAACTGTATTGTGTGTTTACTCAGATTGCATTTGTTTTATCTGAGATTCCGTTTTAATTTCTGAAACCATTTAGTATGAGACATACACAAAAACAGAAGCAATCAGGAGGGGGCACATACTTTTTCACAGTACTGTATTAACCAGAATAACCACTCATTTCAACCGTGGTGAGCAGAAATATTTCCCAGACGAATGTTTACACAGTTTTAAAATGGGGTTCCCAATAAATAGGCCAGCGGGTGTATCTCATGCACGTAATTACAGTACTAAACCAAATATTGACATTTCCTTAGTGTAAGATCTTAATATTGAAATAACAGTTTTCACCGTGAAGTGTAAGCATCCCATGTGTCATAGCTACCCAGCTAACTGCTAACTAGCTAGCTAGTCACTGACTATTTCTGCTATGTTCATGGAGCCTTGTCAGTGGTCATTTGCTGTAAATGATTTAAAGCCAATGCTGCGATAAACTCGATTAAAAGCAGAGAAGGGGAACTTTACACTGTTCACAGTGTGAGCCGTCATGTTGATTTGATGTCACCCCGTGAACAGGAAATGCAGCGGTAGTTGAGAAGGTGGCTCAGGTCGTAGAGCAGGTTGTCGACCAGGTTGTCGCAGGGTTGGCGGTTTGATTCCTGGGCCACACGTCGAAGTGTCCTTGGACAAGAAGGCAGGTGGCACCTCCGGAAGCTTCCTCCCTCCTCGTTCCTCGCCGTGCAATTACAGAACTGATATGCCCTTCGAGATGGACGTCAATCGTTTTCCAGGTCACGGGATGGAAGAAACGAGGAAGCATCAGTTTGAGTACTGAGAATCACACACTGAACCCCAAGTTGCTCCCGATATCAGGCTAGCATGTGTGTGTGTGTGTGTGTGTGTGTGTGTGAATGAGAAACATTGTAAGGTAACCGCTACGTTTAAAAGGCTCTATACATGAGCAGACCATTGACCCGAAATTGCATTGGAAGTTCATGTTGAGTTGGTGTTTTCTGTGGGTTTTTACTGGTTGTAGGTGGGAATCACAAGGTGCAGCGTCATTTCGAATGCAGCATTAGTAATACGTCCTAGATTGATTAGCCCTAGGCTACACAAAGTGAGCGACAGCTCTTACAGCTTATAGACTCTAGAGACAGTAGTGTGTGAAAATCCCACGAGTTTCTGAAATATTCAAACCAGCCCATCTGGTTCCAACAACCATTCATTCTGATGTTTGTTGTGAACATTAACTGAAGCTCTAGACCTTTATCTGCATTACTTTATGTGCTACATTGTGCTGCTGCTGCCACATGATTGGCTGATGGGTTAACCGCATAAATGTGCAGGTGTACTGGTGTTCCGATTAAAGTGGTCAGCGAGTGTGCAGGAACTATAGGTGCAGGTGAAGACAGGCCAGTATGATTTCTCCCGAATCTCCCAGCACCTATTCCAGGTCTGTAGTACACTGTATAAAGCAGATTTAGATCATATTACACGATATTGTAGTATTACTATCACCACCACCATTAGGCCAGGCTGTGATTTACATGTCCATGAAATTATAGTACTGAAGCCCAGTTCTGTTTAACGTTTAGTTCAACCAGAGGTTAGGGGGTTGACACGCCCCACGTTAACCCCTTGATTATAATACTGTAGTGGTGAGTTTGGCAGCAGCTCATTATATTGCACACTGGAAGTATTTTACCTGCAGATATTATAGATGAGGACACCAGTGCAGAAAGAGTGCAGCATACGTACGCATACAAAAGTCCTTATTAGGTAAGGCATCGAAGTAAAAGCTGGACGTGTGTGTGTATATGTATGTACACACACACACACACACACGGTGGTTTAGTGGTATGCACGTTCGCCTCACACCTCCAGGGTCGGGACTTCGATTCCCTTGTGCCTTGGGCCTTATGTGTGCAGAGTTTACATGTTCTCTCCGTGCTGCGGGGGTTTCCTCCGTGTACTCCGGTTTCCTCCCCCAGTCCAAACACACGCATGGTCGGATGATTGGTGTGTCTAAAGTGTCCGTAGTGTATGAACGATGTGTGAGTGTGTGTGTGATTGTGCCCTGCGATGGACTGGCACCCTGTCCAGGGTGTACCCCGCCTTGTGCCCGATGTTCCCTGGGATAGGTTTCAGGTTCCCCGCGACCCTGAAGGATAAGCGGTAGAGGATGGATGGATGGACACGCACACACACACGTCCAGCTTTTACTTCAATGCCTTATTAGGGATCTAAATTTAGAGATTGTATAAGCGAATCATTGTGAGATATACAAAGCAACGAATTACCATCAATTTAAGACGCAGTAAGGTCAATGTTGACCTTATGCACCACTGGAACAACAACAACAAAGAAAAAGCAGATAAGTGGTTGGTTACCAAAACACAGACAATAATAATAATAATAATAATAATAATAAACTTTATTTTATAAAGCGCCTTTAAAGTGGCTTCTCAAAGCGCTGTACATAAAAAGACAAATCACAGAATAAATAAAAGTTAAATAAAATGAATAAAACTGTAATAAAAAACAAATATAAAACAGTCAAAAGATATTAAGAATCGAAAGCGAGTTTAAAAAAGTGTGTCTTTAAAAGAGCTTTAAAAATCCCAAAGGACTGAGCTTCCCTGAGTTCAGGGGGAAGAGAGTTCCAGAGTGAAGGAGCGTAGACAGAAAAAGCCCTGTCACCCATAGACTTAAGGTGGGTTAGTGGAACCGTAAGTAGATGACCCTGTGAGGAGCGCAGTCTGAGATGTGGGGTGTACGGGATTAATAAGTGAGTTAAATATTGTGGAGCCAATCCATGTAATGCCTTGTATGTTAGCATTAAGATCTTAAAATCCACCCGGAACCTGACCGGGAGCCAGTGTAAGGACTTCAAAACAGGAGTGATATGGTCATATCTCCTGCTTCCCGTCAGGATCCGGGCGGCAGAGTTCTGAACATACTGCAGTTTGTTAATTGCAGGTTTAGAAACTCCGGCTAAAACGGCATTGCAGTAATCCAACCGCGTGACAACGAATGAATTGATCAGCTTTTCAGCGACAGATAAGTTTAGCATTGGTCTTAATCTGGCTATATTTCTGAGGTGAAAAAAGGAAGCCTTCACAGTGCTCTGAACAAAAAAATCAAAAGTGAGGTTAGTGTCAAAAATTACACCAAGGTTCCTCAACTTGCTTTGGAACTGTAGAACAGAGCCGTCAACGGATAGAGACAGTGGAGCCACTTTGCGAACCTGATGACGGGAACCTATAAGCATGACCTCAGTTTTCCCGCTGTTCAGGCACAAAAAGTTATTATTCATCCATTTCTTTACCTCAGAAATACAATCAGAAAGATAACCAACATCAATGCTTTCACCAGATCTTGAGTGAATGTAGATTTGGGTATCGTCAGCATAGAAGTGATAATGGAGGCCAAGTGTTTGCAGCAGATGCCCAAGTGGAGATAGATAAATATTGGACAAAGTTGACTGTTTTAGAAGTCACTCTTTCGTCCTGGAATTATGGGATTGAATAGTACAGAGTATATTAATGATGGTTATCCCCTCCCCCAGGTACATTTTGCAACTGGTTTTGTCCAATCCTACACTTTAATAAATAAATAAATAAAAATGCTTATTATTATTTTTTTTTAGATAACCAAATGCTGGGTGATGCCTTTTGGGTCATTTCATTAGGTTATTTTTCAGAGTATCTACCCAGTTTTTGTGTAGATTTGTATGACCCAACCATGGGGTTAACAGTTAAGAACATTAAACACACCGCTATCTTCGCTAGTGTTTACTTGTTTGTAACACCCACTGGATCGTAATCTGGCAAATCCTTTTTTTTTGGTGGATATTTTAAATATCTCCTTTGATTTTTCTTTGAGTCTCATTGCTGTTACTGAGCTGTTTAGCGATGATTCCGCCCTTCGTGAAAGCTTGGATGATACTTGAGACTGATACCTTAGCCCAGGCATCCACGATCTATTGGCAGTAGTGGCGTAACTCGCCCGGCGTTGCTTTCCTGTCTTGGTGAATGTGTCTTTGAACGACCTGTTGACACCGATATCTAACGGTTGGAGTTCTTTGGTTAATCCACCTGGAATGATGGCAAGCTCCGAATTAGTTTGCTTCACTTGGGTTTTGACAGTATCGGTGAGATGGGCGTGCATGGAGTCGCAGATCAATAGAGACGGAGATTTGTGGAAAAAGCCATCCGGTCTCCTGACGTAAACTTCTCTCAGCCACTCACTCATCGTCTCCTCGTCCATCCAGCCCTTTGGGTTAGCTTTGATGATGACGCCGGCCGGAAACTTTTCTTTTGGCAAAGTCTTCCTCTTGAAAATGACCATGGGTGGAAGTTTCTGGCCATTAGCCTGGCAACCGAGAACTACAGTGAAGGATGACTTCTCGTTCCCTGTGGTGCGTATAGATACCTTAATGGTCCCTGTTTTCTCGACACGGTTCACGGGGATGTCAAAGGTGAGGTGGACCTCGTCCATGTTGGTGATGTGTTCTGGCCGGATCTTCTTTTCAGTGATCTTGCAGTAAGTGCGGGAGATGGCCAGCTTTTCTTCGTAATCCTTTGGCAGTTGCTGTGAGATGGTAGTTCTTGTGCGGATGGAGAGATGACGTCTTTTCATAAAACGGAAGCATCAAGAAGGACCTCCTCGAAAGTCAGTGATCTTCGTGTCACGTGCTACCGCTGTTGCCTTGAGTCGAACGGAGACTGTAGAAACGCTTCTACCTGCTGTTCTCTGTTCAATAACCCACTGTTCAAGTTTGTCCTCTAACTGTAGCAAGTTTGTCCTCCTTTCCTTGGTGCAGGTCTTCTTCTTGCTTCCTCCACTTCCGCACCATTGATTCATTAATGTTGAATTCTCTCGCAGTTGCTCTGTTCCCATCTTCTACTGATAGCCATGATTTTAAATCCGTTTCGTAAGCATGTCTCTTAACAGGTGCCATTTTGGGGTCCTAATAAACACACCGTAATATTATGTTGAAGAACAGTCCGTATTATTCCGCGAGGCCCCTGACTACGGTAGCCGTAATGCTCCAACAATCCATCAAGCGGTGCGGCTTCGTAGCTTACCAAAGTCATTCTAAAACATTTTGACAGATTTCTGAGCACCGTGTACCACATTTAAATCGGTTCGAGGTCAGTAAGCACAACCAGAATAAATACATAAGGCGCACCGGATTATAAGGCGAACTGTCGATTTTTGATCAAATGAAAGGATTTTAAGTGCGCCTAACGGTCCGAAAAATACGGTACTCCTTTTTCAGGGTCACGGGGAACCTGGAGCCTATCCCAGGGAACATCGTGCACCTGGACAGGGTGCCGGTCCATCGCAGGGCACAATCACATACACACTCACACACCCATCCATACACTACGGACACTTCAGACACGCCGACACATGGCCTCGGCGGGACTCGAACCCCAGAGGTGTGAGGCGAACGTGCTAACCGCTAAAGCCACCGTGCGCCCTATTTGTAGATTTGACATTTTCAAAAGGGTAAAAAAAAAAAAAAATAACCCAGAAAACATTTACCCATTTATGAAATAAAATGAACCCAGCGTTTTTGTAAATAAATTAATAAACGAATAAATGAATAAATAAATATATCTTTAATATAAATGTAAATAAATATACTTTGGGTTGGAAAAACAACCCATTTTCTGGGTTCAAATAAAACAACCCAACTTGAGGGGTTAGTTTAACGCAAAACGTGTCCTGTCCTCTATTTACCCAGCCATTGGGTTCAAAATAACCAAGTTTGGATTGTTTTTATGCCAGTATATTTTGTTTAACGAGGTCCGTGCTGCGCTGTAAAGTTTTCGTCAAGAGATTCTCAGACTCTTAAACTCCACTTTAGCAGAAAAGACCCCCCCTCCCCCTCCCCCTCCCCCCTCTCCCAAATCAGATAAATAGCATAGTTAAAGTCTCGAGGCTGGTGAGTTCGCTTTGCCAGAAGGTCACACTAGACACTTTATCGGGGTCTGTTTTCTCTTCTGCTTTCGTCAAACATTATTGAGTGCACTTTACTTCACTCCAGAACGCACGAGCACGAAAAGTGATCTGCTCGTGTCGTGCCAAGAAGGTTGTTTGTGTCAGCTCCTCCCATTCCAAAACTCCAGACTCAACATCAGGAAATGGAGGGAACCAGAACCTCCTTCTGTCTCCGGGGAAGGTGTGGGGAATTAAATATTAATCCTTTACCTTTCTACTTACATTGAAGAACAGGCAAGTAAAAAAAACAGTTAGAGCACTGATGTAAGATTCTGCGCCCATGTCTTTAAACAAACTGAGAATACTGACAGTTGAATGCAGTCATGCTTCTGAGTACGGCAAACAAACGGGTTCATAGCAGGATATTTTCCACAGTTAAGGCGGTGGTCTTTTACAATAAAAAACAAAAGAAGAAACTAAATATAGCCTGTAACGGAGGGCCGTGCGTTCTGTTGCTTACGTCACGAGGCTGCAGTCGAGCTGAAATATTTAGTTCATCTCAGTTGCCAGTCCATTACCTGCTCAATCAACCGTCCCCCCGTCTCCCAAACTAATCTTAGACAGCGTCTGCGTGTGTGGAGGAGTAAAGAGCGGTTTCTGGAAGACAGAAAACATCAGGTCATCTGCGGTTTTCAGCAGGAACAGGCTAAGTGGCCTAATTGTACTTTAATTGGATTGGAGAACTTGTGAAAGCCTGGATTTCGGATGGTACTCGATGGAGCTGGAGACAGGGTCGAGTGTCGGTGTGACCGCACGTGCGCCCGCCCGCGCGCTGCTGCAGTCCACTCAATACCATTACACATCCATTCTCATTGGCTTATAGGCCATTATTATATCACATCAGGGACACCGCGCCTGCACTGAAGCGTCTCAGCGTTTCACGTCGAGCCCTTGGAATGTGCAAGAAGCCCAGGTGATGATTCATAAAAACACAGACATTCTTTGAGACACGAATAACAACGCGTTCCGACGTGCCTGGTGAAGAGAGCGCTAACGTTGCTGTGAGCACCTTTAAACAGCTTTCTGCCGGTGGGTATTTCAGAAAATCACAGGTTTCTGCAGCAGAGACAACACGGGCGGTGTGCAGGGACTGTGTGGGTGGAGGAAGGCAGGGCGGGGGTACATGAAAGGCAGAAACCTTAAAATGTGTGTGACAAATATGTCCAGTGTGTTGCCTTGGTTCCCTTGTGGGAGAATAGGGGATACAGGCGCACTGCTCCAGGAGCTAAGAACAATCTCAGGCATATTTATAGCGACGGGGACGGGAGCTAAGAGCATGACACATAATAACAGGCATAGACATGCCTTTAAGGATCCGTTTTTATTATTTTTATCCTTTGTCTCGGTTCAGCTAGCAAGAGAAGGACTGGTTGGTGGATTGATTCTCATTTCACCGAGCGTAAGAAAACACACGAACGTCACAGTTCAAAAACCCCCACTCACTGCTGGAACACAGGAAACGCGAGATACGCGAGACTCTTACAATAAACCAAACATACGAACACTATTGCGTCCATTTCTAGACAGTTTTCCTCATCGCTCAAGCTTTTTTTTTATTCTTCGGCATCCTTCTAGAAACAAAACGCTTGAAATTAGCCAAGTTATCCGCTACAAGAAAATGCCTAGAAATATGTTTAATACTCTTATAGTTGGTTTATTACAACCTTATAACAGGGGGAAAGTGATCAAGTGGACTATATCTAAAAGGTTTTCACTTGTGAGCAGTTAGAACCTCGGCTTTGGAGCCACGTGTTTATTTCTCTCGTCTGCTTGTGTGTGAGAGACATCTCCACAAGACCCACAAGACGTCAATTGGCCTGGCAGAGGTTTGAAGCAATCAGTGTGGCACATTAACCTAATTAGAGTCCAGAAGCGCCAGTTTCCTGTAGTGGTCCTTGTCCCCAATTAAAAACGTCTAAAAAGGCACCGGAAAGACAGTAGACGTGGACAAAGTCAGGGAAAGTCAAGAGATGGAGAACGGAACTTGGTGGCATTTATAAACACCTGTGACCCCACTATAAAATGTTCAAAAGTTTGAAATCCTTTTTGCCCTTCACCTTTCTGATGATCTCCACTTTTGCCATTTAGAAGGAATCACCTAGTGGAAAAGGTCATTTCAATTCCTTCTGCCTGGTTCAGTTGCCCTGCTCCCATCGAGTTGTTGCTGACCGTACAGAGACACCATCACTGTAAAAAATCTCAGCCTTTGGTGCTGACAGCAGGGCGTGCTCTGACTTTTTCCACACAGCTAGATCTCCACGTGATGGCCTTTTCTCCCCAGACAGATCTCTTTCCCCACTGGTCCGGAAGCTCTCGGGCCAACCACATCAGCCAAGACCCACGGAGTGCGCAGCAAACAAACGCATGCTCCCCTCCCGAATTTAGTGATCTTCAGGGAATTTTAGAATGACCTACAAAACATATTACACAACACAACTTCCTGTTGCTGTGTTTATGAAGTCATGAGAACAACTAAAGAACATCAAACTCTTTAAAACAAATAAAAATAAAGATAATTTCCCACAACCTCAAGACCATCTCACTGATTAAACAGCAGGAATGGATTTGTAGTTTAAGCTAAACACGCACACAGCCAAGGTTCTCCTTGGTCTCGGTTCCTACAGGGTTATTACATGATCACACTTGACTACAGCACTGTTCAATTCTTTCCTCACGCTCGGACTCGCATTCACCCTCTAGAAATCACACAGCCATGACTTAGTGCTGACTGTAGAGCAAATTACAGGTTTATATTAAAAACACACTGGTCCTTTATATATATATATATATATATATATATATATGTGTGTGTTGCCATAGCAACAGCTAATTCACAGAGGCTTGTATGGTGGGTCACAAATAAAACCAAACAAACAGATAAGAGTTTATTTACATTGCTCTGATGTCATTTTCCTCTGAAGGAAATATTTTATTATAATAAACATTCAAGAAAAGACTTGAACGTCAGTGCTTCGAGCTGAGGCTGTTCCTGGTATTTTTTTACACTGGGGAGAACATCTTCAGGAGTGGTATGTGACGAGTTGTATGAGTCACACCACCCAATCACGGATCCGTTTCTGATGATTGAACGACCCTGTTGTGTTTCATTTATTTCTTAGTTGGACTCAATTAAGTTCATAAATGCCTCTGGTAGAATCACATTCATGGTATTTCAAACAAAACATTTGTTTCACATTAGTATTTCAGTGGCTGGGGCTCAGCTGGTAGAGCGGGTTGTCCACTGATCGTAGGGTTGGCGGTTCGATGTCTGGATGACTCCACAAGCCGACGTGTCCTTGGGCAAGACACTGAACCCCAAGTTGCTCCTGATGGCAAGTTAGCGCCTTGCATGGCAGTTCTGCTACCGTTGGGGGGTGAGTGTGTGTGTGTGTGTGAGAGAGAATGGGTGAATGAGACACAGTGAAAGGCGCTTTGGATAAAAGCGCTACATAAGTGCACCATTTAACATCTCACTCACACCATGAGAGTGACACCAGACAATCGTGGGTATCGGAGACCTCACATACGCAGAAGGTAATGGCAACAATTGGGAGAAAATCGGTTAAAGTCCCCATGAAATCTAAACGGATGTTTAGTGGCTTTTTGTACTAAACGGCTGAAGTCTTAAGCGAGTGCGCTCCAAAACAACAAATCAAGTTAGAAGATACAGACTCAAAATTTACAGTCTCTCTACCACCGATAGAACTTTAGTGACATCACCCTGCACTTTAACTCCTTGTCAGATTTCCTGTCCAATCAAACACACTCTATAATTTGGTGTACCGCCCCCAACATTATAATTTATTAAAAAAAAATTTTTTTTATTTATATATAATTTTTTTTTTTTAAATAAAGAGCACATTACTAAAGTTGCTGTTATTGAGCGATTACCAATTTTTAAAAAGGGGAGGAGCCACTCATTATATCCCACCCTAACCTCCTGTTTCAGTGGAAATTACATCAAAATAACGTCGTGTGGTTCAAGGCACTGTCACGGAGACTTTTAATATAAAAAATTTCAGACGGCATGACCACCTTTTCTTTTCCAATTCTGAACCCTTGAGTACCTGCTGCCACGTCCTTTAAAAACCCACCAAGCTTTAAAAATGTCCCCGTATCAGAAGTGCTTCATAGTTAAATATAAAGGTTATTAAGAATTCATGAAAACACTCTGCAAAAAAAGATTCACAAGTTAAAATAAATACAATAAACAAATGAGCATTAAATGTATTGAAAGCTGGTCAACATGACGGATGTAAAGAAGTAAAGAACACGATGAGGTGTGAACTTAAATAACATTTACTTGCTGAAGTATAAGTCATGAAAGCATGGCAGCTCTGTACAAACGCTGGTGCGCTTGCTAAAGCAGTCATTTTACAGATGAAGTCAGTTTGGTTCTTTATGATTCCGCACTAGTCCATATATCATATGTAAACTCCATGATCGATGCTGCAAAAATATCACTCAAAAAACAAACCAAAACAAAAAAAAAAACACAAATACAGCAGCGTTTCTGATCGAATTACAGACTAGAAAAAGAAAAGAAAAAAGATAATACGAGTCCAGAAGTACCAAGGAAGTACACAAGCTCAGGTACGTAGGTTCAAGAGAGCGTGTGGGAGAGATTACACTCGACACGTCAGCAGTTTAGATGACGAGAGCGATTTGTAGATCATGAATTGCAGCAAGCTAGAGATATTCAGTGTCCACAATCGAAAGGTCAGGCAGATTAAGCAAGTCACAGATCTGGTACTCGTAATCCATTCATGTTCTAGTCAGTGAGAACTCCTCCCCTATAGGAGTCAAGATGGAGCTGGCACAGTTAAAGCAATTCTTTCTTCTTTTTTTTTTTTATTAAACGGAGAGGAAAAATCAAACAAAAGAACCATCATGCTTGAGCACAGGTCCGGCCTGCTCCAGACTATCAGTTGTTTCAGTGCTAAAATTATATTTAAAAAAAAAAAAAAAAAAAAAAAAAAGAAAAGAAATAAAAGCAAACCAGGCACATGAGATAAAGCACTTTTCCTCAAAGCTAACCAGCTCCTTCTGCTGGTGGTACAGGGGCTGGTACGGAGTGAGGATCAGGGTGGGGAACAGCAAAACTACAGACATAACTGGGAGGAGAGGGAAGGGAAGAAGAAAAAAAAAAAAAAGCTTGAGAGGATAAAACAAAATGGCTAGAGAGGAAAGGACAGAATGAGGGAGGCAAACATTTCATGTGACTCGCATGCTCTAAGTGCAACACGCAACACTTTGTGCAGGAAACCTGGACTTGTGATGGAGGAAGTGGGAAGGGGACCGGGACAGCTTCAACACTGAAATACAGATCAGAACACGGTGAAGCAAAAGAACAGAGCAGCTACCGGTACTGCTACTGGGACACACGACGAGCACACGCAGACCTAACACACACACACACACACACAGGTTACCTATAACCACGATCCTATTCAGGACTCTGTTCATGAATGCTACTCAACTATATACAGAACAGTTAATCAAAGGGGAGTCGGATTAAGAAAAAGAAAGAAAAAGGGAGGAAGGGGGTGTTTCCTTTGTGAGGTACCTGCGGTCTTAGCGTTAATGAAAGAAAACTTAAAAAAGGCAAATTAAAGAAGTTAAAATGAAGAGGAAATAAAAAAAAATATAAGGAAATAAAAATAATTTACATGCGCACTGAAATCATTCACGGAACAGGCGAACACAAGAGGTTTCCCGGATCCTGGATTCCCAAACGCGCCACACACACACACACACAACACACACACACACACACACACACACACACACACAGTCCCTCACTGACCACCAGCGAGGGTCAACTACGGCACCAATGAGCAAGGGGGTTAAAATATGCGCTTCCGTTTCAGGTAGGAGTCAGCATAGTGACCCCCGAGCCCCTGAGAATGCTGACCCACATAGCCGCCCTCTGGACTGGGCTCTGGAGACGGGATCAGGCGCGAGAAGAGACGCTTCTGTCCTCCTACGGGAGTCTAAAGCAGAAATAAAGGAGGGAGTGAGCGAGTGCAGATAAAGCCGTTACCTGAGAGATTCATAGGGACAGGGATGGGCAGATGCTGAAAGCTAACCCTACCTTAGATCCCCCTCCAGGAGCAGCAGAGTAAACACTGGACTGAGTCATGGGAGGCATTCCCACAGCCTGGTCAAGCAGAAAGACAGAAAAGGAGGCATTATACTTGTGAACCTACTTAAAAAGACAACAATATCCTTGGCCTAGAAGAATTTAACGACTGACAAGCTCCTTTCTCCTGACAGCAAGGTACAAGTTTGAAGGTACTCGGCTCAACAAATAGAAATCAATAGACAGACAAAGTCAATATTACACCCCCCACCCCACGCTTTATTATCCAGCATTATCAGCAGCGTTGTAGACACAGTGTACCTTATTGAGCTGGGTGGAGGACATACTCCCAGGGGCACCAAAGCCAAAGTAGGAGGAGGCAGGAGGGCTAGACGGGTAAGCGAAGGGAGACGTTCTCTCTCGGATTGCGCCGTGTCTCGACTGCTGCAAAGAATGACAAGATGTAAGCCTCCAAACCACAGCATATTTATATAAAACATGCTGGTTCTAATACACGCTATTGTTTCTATAGCGATGTCTAATTCTCTCTCACACACCGGTTATTAAAAAAAAAAAAAGATTTTTTTTTTTTTAAACCATTACTGATATGTAGGAGAAGAAGATTCTGGAAAGGGAGTGACTAACAATTCTCAAAGTTCCTGTTATCACCTGAATCTCAGAACATGCCACAATATGCAATATATTTAACAAACAAAGAGAGAAAGGGGGGAGAGGAGGGAAAGGGGGGGAAAAAAAAGAAGAGAATTTTTTTTTGCATCTATCTACATCACACAGCTGTGTGGAAATGTGTTAGGCTTGTCAGATGATAGGCATATAAAAATACAAATAGATTTATTCATTTCAATCCGAGACCAAAATGAAGTAATGGAGCAGAGAGATACCTGAGCTCCAAAGGCCAGATGTCCAGTGCTGTCCAGAGTCTCCAGCTGCTCATACAGGTGAGAGACCGGGTCCTGGAGAAGGTTCCAGGTGGAAAAGGTAAGGAAAGAGCATAACAAATGTGTTTAGAAGAAAATAATCCACACCAGGGTGCTGCGATGAGACAAGATATGAAGTGGAGTTAAAAAGGTTACCACACAAGACATACTAACTGGTTCACGACCGACACGTCACACATTGGAGTTAACGTTATGGAAAGGCTGAGAGACAAGTTCGTTCCGGTCATCGTTGACTTTAGGAAAATCTGCTGATTATTAGTGATGGATAACGTGGCGTTTCGGTGTACAAGCGGCTACTATAGAAACTACCCGAGCCGTGTGGTCGTACAGAATTAACGCACTTGTCCTGACCAATCAGAGTCGAGTATGCAACAACACTGTGGTTATAAACCAAGACATGCTAACCTGGTGTACTGCCGGGAAATCATACGAGTCTTGGCAGCGCAGGTTATAATTAGAGTGGATACTCTGGAAGGGCCGCTGGTTAGCCATGCCACCTAGCATTGGTCTCTTCCTGTATGGGTGGGGCCTGGAGCTGGCAGCTAAACACACAATAAAAAAAAAAAAATAATAATAAAAAACACCCATGAGAAGAAGAGGAAAAATAATCATAATCATCATAATATTATTATTATTATTATTATTATTATTATTAAAATAATCCACATAGCAGCCACCTTACCAGAGGAGGGGAATATACTGGGTGAGTTCAGAAAAGGGTTTGAGGACACTCCGAACTCTTTGGGTGGCTCTCCTAATAAAGATGCCTAAAAAGAAAAGGGAAATGATGAAGAGCTCTCTCACTATATTAACTGCATCGATTGATATGTAATCGTCTTGAAGATGCCGACGGTGTACAGATGTGAACCCAGTTTACAGATAAAGCAGCGAAATTTCAGTTTGAATATTAATGAGCTCGGAAGTATAAACTCTCAATGATGGAAGAAATCTCCCACAAAACAGTGTGAAAAGCTACCGAAGATCAGAGGACATGGTGCTTTTTGTCGTCGTCTCCCCCATCCAATTCTATACCGAGCACTACTCTATGTTAGTTATCTGTGAACGGTTAAAGTCTGTCCACCCGATCAACCAACAGACTTCTAATGAAACACTGAAGTGCTACATGAAAACAAGCCACGGGACAGAAGATCTCGCCCTGAAATGAAGGCTGAAAGAAATCCCTCACCGGGGGAAGTGTGGACCCATCTGCTCCAAGCACACTCCCCAGAAGTGGAACGCTCAGGCCCTGTAGTGCAGGAGAAGGGTTTGCGAGAAAACCATTCGGTGCGGTCACAGACTCCGCCTCCCTCCCTAGTGTCAGGCCCAGAGGTGGGGGCTTTATGGGGCCTAAAGGATCTGTTTGCATGCCCAAGCCAGGAGTCATGGCACCTGCGTCAGACAGAACCGAGAGGATTAAACACCGCTGGCCCAGGCGGCAGAATAAATAAATCCTGACCAAATAACAAGGCGGTGGAGGTTAAACCGCTTGGTGTACCATGAGGCAGATCTCCCAGCATGTTCACGCTGTGTTGAAGAGGGAGAGCAGCCAGAGGGTTTTCACCGAGCAGTCCAGCCTGCTGATCGGAAACGAACAGAAAAACCACATTAGCATCTCGGTACAGACAGCACGGGCTCGAGTACAAGAGACACATCAACAAAGCTGAACACACACTTCACTTCAGGTCTGATTAAGCTCAGACACGCAAGAACAAACGAAGCGACGGCCAGAATACTGAACTGAAATGGTTTCAGGTCATTAAAAATCACAAGCATCGATTTGTGTTACTGCTGGTCCTGAAGCAGAGGGGAGAAAAATAATAATAAAATGAATAATAAAAATAATAGGAATCATAATAATAATAATAATAATAATAATATATATTTTTTTTAAAACACCGATTTAAACCCTATGCTTACTCCTATAGGTCTCATGCATCTGGTGTCAATTTTATTCAGATAAACTCATAACTGTGAAGAAACTCAGTGTGAAATTGACAGATTATAATTCTGTGGCTGTGTTGCATGCTCCAAGCACTTTCTCCATATTGGTAAAAAATAAATAAATAAATAAATAAAATAAATAAATAGCAATACAGCACCCACTTTAGCAATCAAAGTCTGTGCATTAATACCCATGATAAGGGCACAAGATCACTGACAAAACATAACCCCAGCTCTGAATCAAAGTGTCTCATACTATTCAAGTGTGTGCAAATGAAGCAGGGCATTAAGTATAAAGAACAGCTTCAGTGCTGAGAGAGCAGTTTTGCTGCCGGGGGGTTGGGGGGGAAGCGGGAACTGGGACCAACTCATCAAAGTCATTTCATTAAATGGAACTATAAAGAGTTAAACTGTGTGCCATTTGATAATAAAACTCAGAGAGCTACAGTATAAAGGGGTACGAGGACTGCGGTATAAAGGGCAATTGAAGACGGGTTCACATGGTTGATGAGCTGATATTATCCTGTTAGACAGAATGGAATAATTCACAGGCTACAGCGCAGGAGAACACAAAGTATTTCAGATCAGATCACACATAAAAACACAAAACCAAGTTAAAAAGGTGTTACAGATGAGGCTTCGAGAATCAGGTGTTCTATACAGTTCAGACGTTCTTCCTGAGGTGGTGTGAGGGATCGGGTTTAGATCAGTCTTTTTTGGGCTGCACAATTAATGGAACATCGGTCGCGATTACGATTTTGACTGAACACGATTAAATGGACACGATCGACTGCGATACTGACGTTTAAAGTTCGTCCTGCGCTCATAGAAAACTCAGTTGCAGGTCAAGTCAAGCGCTTCCTACACTTACAGCCAATCATCATAGAGCGGTGCAGGGGTGATGTCATTTTGCAAACACCAAAACCCGGAAACGAGTAGGCATTTTAGCCAGCTTCGCTGCGAGCTCCAGTGCTTGTGCAAGGAGAAGGTCATGACACGAACATGGTGCTAAACGGGACTACAGACGTTGTCAGGGACATTAAACGTCATCACGCCGAACAGGAAAAAACATTGCAGATAAACTCAGGGTGCTAAAACGTGACAGTTCACTTGCATTTGTGACTGAAAAGTACTTTATGCAACTGTGAATAAATATTTACTCGCACCGGTGCGAGTGACCTGTTCAGAGTTGTATAATACAATCGGGATAAAAACTACAGGAAGTCCAAAACGCATCTACACCGTGCAACAGTTACTTCCACACCTCAGGTCAACCGGACAAGTGTGGAAATACTACAGAGAAGCCATTATGATGAAAAGAGTAACTCTACATCATCTGCTTCGCTCAACTTCCCATCTCACAAAAGACCTGAACCTGCGACTGTGACCTGCTCGTGTAGACACAGCGGTGTGGCATCAGGAGCGAATAAATAAATAATGCTAACGCTACAAGGTGGGTTTAATTCAAACATCTTTATTAGATAATTCCTCAATCATAATCAAGAGTAGTAACTGTTCCGTCTGTAAACATACAGTACACTGCTGCTCTCCATCACCAACTCTAATAGACAGCGCGTTCAGTTCATTTAAACTCAGGGTTGCCAGATATCACTAGAAAAGTCAACTCCAGTTTCCATGTTCTGATTTCATCCCCAAAAGACGAGAGAAAAAAAATGTGCTTAGTTATAAAATAAACCATTTAATATAAAAAAAAAAAGATAACTACATAAAACATAAATGAGACATGAAATAATGTTTAATGACTATGGGTTGCAGTTAATATCAATTTGACATTAAGCTGTTTAGGCTATTTTGTAGAAGGCTATTAGCCCTTTTCCCCTAATATGGATCATGTTTCTGTTAATCTACTTTTAATTAGACCTCTTTATTGTTTAAGATATTTAAAAAATATTTTAAGCTTGTTTATCCATCAATTAACCAACAGAATTTCTCATTGCTATTATTTTAAACTTAATTAACAGTGACCCTGAGCAGAGAGCTTACATTTAACTGTTCATAACAGAGCTCCTGATTAAAGTTTAAACAAAAAAAGATTGGTATCTGGATCGGTATCGGCTGTAAAAATCCTGATCGGAGTGTCCCTAACGAACACCATTAAACTAAAGCGCTTTGTATCCGACGGATAAATGACTTCAATCACATCCTATATGAGATTATTCAGATAACTACACAATATACACAGAGCGGGTCGAGAACTGACTCCAGCCCAGAACCATGACAGTGGAACATGCTTTAAATATATTTAAGAGGAGCAGACTTCAAACACTGAACATTGATGTTTATCGTATTTGTTTTTAGTATACAGTCTGTAAATGTAACTGAAAATATTACATTTAGTTTATCAGAAGGTAAATTGGTGTGTGATGGCTCACACCATGTTCCTAAATTCTGTCATAATTGACAAGCTCAAGTTCTCATGCCTACTTGTGTGTTATATTGTGGCACATTAACATTACCTTCTCTTTTAAAAACAAAAAAACTAAACTTCAACCGTACTCCTAAATTTTTGTAATTATAAAAAGAAATAGTTACTGTGGAGCCCTGAAACTGGCTCACCAGATTAAACACTAAACAGAACTCCCACCTCAAAAAAAGGTGGATAAAGATTCGTCCACAGAGTAAATCCGTATTATGAAAACGTTTTAAATCAAGTGTGGCGAAGGTGACGAAGTCGAGCGACCGTGGTGTAGTCCGTTTATAGCGTACGGTTAACTGTTTATTTCTGGAGATTGTATTTAGGCTTCAAACTTCATAAAAAGTTGTTCATTTGTGAAAGTTTTGTTGGACAAAACCTGTTCGTATTGTACATTTTTATCGAACACAGATTATTTTTTTTAATAATTCAGAAGTCTATGTGAAAATCCTTTTGGGTTTTTGTCGAGGGAACCGGTGTGATGATAACTTCCGGGTTTCGGTACAAAATGACGTCGTCCCTGCACCGCTCTATTGGGTGATCGTCTGCGTCTCTCCTCCTGTAAACACTGTTATTGCCTTTTCTGCATTCAGCTGGATTGTTTATTTAGTTGAATATTATTATATTCGATCACATATTTTCATTTGGTTGATGGCATTTTTATTTTTACTTATCCTATACTTCAGGTAGAATTTTATTTATATTTAGCTTCTACGAGACGATGCACTTTAAGGACCAGTCTAATTTGATGTAAAGATTTGTACATTAGCAGGAATGTAGCACAACATGGAGGTGAAGGCAGAGGTCTGATTTTAGGGACGACATTTTTATTGCTCTTTCACATTAAACAATCAATAATCGAGATCTCAATATTGATCAAAATAATCGTGCAGCCCCAGGTCTTTACACTTCTGTCTCACAGATATAACCAGGATAAAGACGCGTGTAACACCCAGGGAGTAACTGGTGTCTATGGTCAGATGAAGCTGGCTCTACATCCAGGCCATATACATACACACACGACATACAAAATGTCTACTTGTTACAAGCGGAGGACATCCAATATACCATTCTGTAACCATCAGACCTCTCTGTGTACAAGCTGTCTCTACCTAGCACACCACACACTCACGCCACACACACACACACACACACACACACACACTCACACTCACACTGGGGGGCAGACGGCTTTCTGTACTGTGCAGAACCTGTGCCCAAAGAAGAGGGTTTCCTAGAAAGGCTTGCTAGGGAGAATGGGAAAGTAAGGACTAATGAAGCTCATTTAAAAAAAAAAAGAAAAAGAGCAGCACATCAACAGAAAATAAATAAGAAGAATGGACAAGTGTTGATTCAGTACCTGCTGGACTTGGTTCTGAAGCAGCAGCTGCATCAGAGCAGCAGAGAGAGCAGGGTTACTGAGCAGGGGCATCGCCGGGGCTGCACCGAGCAGACCTGTACACACACACACACGTATAACACATCTATAACAGGTTCTTGGTGCCGAGCAGATATTCAGCTAGAGAACACACCGCAGTACCTTGTTTGTGTCCTTGATTGAGAGGAGCCAGCAGCAATTTCATGGTCGCCGGGTTGCTCAAACTCGACAGTATTTGCATGGCACTGGGTTCAGGAAGTAGTCCCTTTCCTCGGTTTATAGCCTGTAATTTTTTTTTTATTAAAATAAACAAAACATTTATCTATTTCACATATACACACTCATGAATGTAAATTTTTAATAAAAGGGTGTTGAATTAATGCAGAAACGGGACAATACCAGAGTCTGTGCAGCGATAAGTGCTGCCAGCATGCTCCTGCCTGGAGGTCCAGGAGCACAGAAGGACATACGAACAGGGCTACCACCTACGGTCCGTCCATCAGTTAATCGCTGCACCTCTTCTGCCATCTCTGGCGTGGAGTACTCCAAAATGGCAAACCGACGAAAACTGCCATCTTGTCCCTGAGCGAGCTGAGCGAGAGAGAGAACACACACACACACACACACACTGACTTTCCACCAGGTAGATGATTTTCTGTAGTAATACTTTTCATATCATTCCATACTAGGGATGTCACGAGAACCAATACTTCAGTAACAACATTCTTAAAACGTGACAGTATTTGTTTTTCTGCAGAAGTGTGGGTACCGTTTGTAATGAAGGTACCGAGGTTGCAATTCTTCCGGACCTGATGGGTGCAGTAAATACGTGCAAGTGTTTTAGTCGGTCCACAAGTGGTGAAGAACGTCTACAAGCACACAGGAAAAACTATAGAAAGTGACGAGTTTAGCTCCGCCCCGACTCGTTGAGAAGAAAAGAGAGGAAAGCTAGTATCGGTTTCCGGTGTGTAACCGACGTGATCGTTCATTTCAGACAAAGTGAGGAAACACCTGGAATTGGTGAAGCACCTGAAAGTCGGTCCTATATCATGTTTGTTTGAGGCAGCTGCATTGTAGCCGTGAAACCAGCTAACGTTATAATGTAATGTTGGCGATAGCCAGTTATTTGTTAACGACACTAACACATTGTAATGTTATAAACCACCTCCTAATGGACACCATACATCTCCATTCAGCCCGTGTCCTGTCCGCTAAATGTAGCCTCATGTCACTAATAATTCTTCACATCTTCATGCTTTTAATCAATCTTTTAATCCTGACACCAGATCAGTGAATTTAAACTAACTCTTGCATTCAGAGTACAGGGGGAGGTGCGCACGCATGCACAATTAGGTGTGCTACCTTATCACTGTTTTATTAGGGTTTGATAAATATCCCTCCCTCTCTTTTTGCCAATATCAGCCAGAGGAGGATGGAGAGAAATCTTGTTTTTAAACCACACCGTGGTATCAAGTATTTTTGGTATCATGACATCCCCAGAGCATACCGATATTCATCACGCTACACATGCACACCTGTACACTGTGCACGTTTCAAAACTCCAGAGTTCCCAGACACAGTCAAAGCAAAACATATGAACAGTAAAAAAAAAAAAAGATAAGCTCATCATTTGACGCTTAAGAGCAGTCTAGTATTTGAACAGGTTTTCAGATACACGTACATACCGATATTTAAGAAAGACCAAGGGAACGATACGGTACTGAGGTTCAGGGGACAGAACATTTACAAAAGCTTGAGTGGATCATTTGTATATTGTCCCCTAAAGCAAGAGAGACGTGACGATCTATTACTATAGCAACCGTACTCTTCTTTCCTGGTCATGTGACCCCTCCAAATAATGCACACAATCGAACAAACGACCTTTGTTCATTAACTAGCTAAAGTGAGAAGGGAGAAACATCATGGTGGAAAGGAGCTGGTGGGGCCGGGTGGGGGAACGGTGCAGACAGATCACTTGCTTGCGGGAGAACCGTTAAACTCGTTTCCCTTGATAAGCGTGGAGGAAAATAAATAAATAAAAAAATAGAATAATAAAAAGTGGATATTTGCCTACATTCAAGATATGTTCACGCTTAAGATCATTTTCCCAGCACAGCGTCCATACATACGCACACGACTCATGAAAACTCCTAATAGTTGAATCTTTAAAACATTACAAACACTCAGATTAAACACTAAACAGAATAATAGGATTATAAACGGAGTTCCTAAGCAGAATGAAAGGCATAGGATCAGTATTGAGCACCTCCTGCTCAAAAGGACAGGAACCACAGAACTTCACGTCAATAATAAAAGGAGTAGAAACACTCCCCTCTAACAAACTCCAATTCTCTGTTCACAAATAAAGGACAATGGTAGCAGGCACGTTTGCAGCACGTGTCGTGACGTACGAAAAGACGAGCTGCTCTCTCCCATTCCAGAAAGAGCCCCGGACCAGAGGGCCTGCTGACTGACAGCACTCACCGTCAGCTGCTCATCTCCATACAAACCACCACCACAGCTCATTACCATAGAAACTGAGGACCGAGCTTCGGGAAAAGCAGGCCAAAGGTTACAGCCCTTCTGTCACCAGGGGAAATTGTAACTACAGAGTAATGGCGAGAGGATCTGATCCAACACCATGTATAGGCTGTAATCCAAACGCACGACAAAATGTTCAGCTCTGGAAAACTGCTCGAGGCAAGTCCATTTCTGCAACCTCACACCCGTCTACTCTCACCTCCAAACTGTCGTCTTTAGCCAGTCATAAATATAATTTCACGCCACGTGTTCCAGACAGAGATAATGCTGCATTCAACTCAATGTCTGACCTCCGACAAGAAAACCCAAAAGAAAAATGCCCTGGCAACTCGGGATGGTCTCCCGGTCTCCTCAACCCAGAGTTCAGCAAGTGACGTCAAGTAAACATCAACATCAGCATGGAGGGTGCGGTTCCAGTTAGAAATGAACTCCGTACACTCCCACATTAATCAGCGCGGTCTTTTCTTGGACTTTGTATCTGACCCGCTTCAGCCACATGACAGTAAAATCCACACTCTCCTACGACTCTGCTGAACTTCATTACAGATACTTTTCTTATTGGTGACTTAAAAATCCGTCAAGGAACAATTTTTAAACTTTCTAACCTGGCAGAAGATGGGCTCCGGCGTGTCAGCCAGGGCGTTCAGCAGATCCTGAGCAGTGAGGAGGCTGGGGGGCAGGCGGTCCACGCAGAGGCAGCGAGAGTGTAGCATGGTGTACGTCAGCGATCCCACTTCAGTCCAGTGCACGTACAGCATGCGCGAGCCGAGCTGTTTACCCAACAGCTCCGATTTGGCCCGGGCGGCCGAGTCCTTCTTCATGTACTCCACGAAGCCGTAGCCCTTGGAGTGGCCCGTGCACGCACTGTGCACCAAGAAACAACGCTCCAAGTTGCCAAAGGGCCGCACCAGCTCCTCGAACTGCTGCTGCGTGAAGGCCCGTGGGAGGTTGGCGATGCACAGCAGGGCGTCTGTGGGCTGCAGCTGCACGGAGATCTCCCGATCACGCAGGACGTGCCGGTGGAAATCCTTGATCGCGCACTGGGCCTGCTCGCCGTTTAGCAGAGTCACAAAAGCTGCGGATAGAATAAACAGACAGAATAAGGAGATTCGATTTGTTAAGATCAAATCATTTTATCCAAAATTCCAACCTTTGAAAAAAAAAAAAAAAAAAAAAAGAAAAGAAAGTATAAACACAAGGCTATGATGCTGCAGCTCCAGGTTGGTTAACAAGGAGCAGATCGCACTAAACTGTCCCAACATCCACTGTGAAGAACGAAGGACTTACCTGTTCCTTTGTACTTGTCCACGAAGCAATACTTCAGGTCGTAGTTTCGTAACAACTCGTGCACCTCCTGAATGAATAAAGTAAAAAAAAAAAATATTAAAAAAAAAAATATATATATATGATATTTCAAACACACCAGGCTTGAGCCAGCTTGTGCAGGACGGTCACACTCATGACATCTGATCCCACAGGAGCTTTACTGTCCCGTCTTTCAGTTACATTACGTCACATACACTTTTATCCCAAGCAACTTACAAATTAAAAAAAAAAAAATACAAGCAAACCGCCGTAACCCCCAAACTCCAGCGGGCAGATTATTAACCCTTGTGGCACAACCTTTTGCAACAAACTGTCGTCGACGTCTTACATTCAAACACCACCATGACAATTCATCATGATCACGGAGCCTAATGGATCAAGTTGGACAAACTAATTTACTCACAAACCGTTTGTAAGAGCATGTACAAGAAACATGATATTCATATAAAATACTGATAGTTCAGAGGCAGGGGAAGAAACAACAACAACAACAACAACAACAACAACAACAACAATAGAACACACACTATCCTAAAGAGAGTAACTAATGTAAACATGGACTGACTTCAAGTCATAATTTGCAAAGTACAGCACTTATATATTACACGGCCATGCTAAATAGGTGCGTTATTCCCATTGCACACAAACGTAAACAAAAATATAATCAATTCAAACACACAATGCCCACCACTAATATTGGCACCCATGGAAAACATGAACAAAGACTGAAAGTGTGTCTATTGTTCAACCTTTTCTGTGTTTGTGACAGACAGACACCCAGTTGTGTGTAGTTTTAGAAACAGCTGGGACTTGAGTTTTCAGGGTGCACATGATAGATGTGCTATATGAGGTCATTTAGAAACGGGTGCATTCTATTCTATAATATTCGACACTATAGAGGAGTGCGAGACCTGAGGCAGCATATAAACCGGATATCTAGGAATTGTTGTAGGGGGAAAAAACTGCTCGAGTCGAGCACTTTCCTTTAACTGGAGCCGAAACTTGTTGTTAAAGCGTTTTTGGCCTTGCGTCAACCCACAGTGCACGTCCCCGGGGCGCGTTCACGAGGCCGCGCGCACGCGCCTCTCACTATGCGCGTTTTCCTACAAAATGTCGCCTCCTGTAGTACCACAAGCACTGCTTTATTTATTTAAAAATATATTATATCCTCACATACACGGATTATGTACTTTCTATACATTTACAAAAGCCTGGTGTATATTTAAAACGCTCTGAAAGTCTTCACTAAAGGAACAGAAGTTATTATTACGATGATTTTTTTTTTTTTTTTTTAAACCGGTTTATGACGCTCGTGAGTGTGGCGCTGAGTCATAGTAAAACACGTTCAGCAAGACTTTAACGCGAACACGCGACAGGAAATACCGGTTTAAAGCAGCACGTGCACAGGATGGTGAAAGATTAGCGCACGCGCACAGGTTGGTGAGAAGACTGGCACGCGCACAGGTTGGTTTGGGACGCTAGCAGCGTTAGCTCCCAGATCGAGCGTGTACACTCCAGCGGCTCAGAGCGCTTCCACGGTGAAGAACTGAGAGTCAGAGTGAAGTGTTAGTCCCAAAGAACACTCACTATACCGCACCTTGTTAGGGAAGTTTAAACCGAGCTCTCCCTGCCGCTCGTCCTCCATTTCCAGACGCTAATACTAGCTAGCTGGTGTCGCTAACCGACTGTAGTTTGGTAACAGCGGGAGGAGAACTTCAAACCGTTACTCGCCTGGTTGGTGACGTCAGCGGGGAGATTTTTGATGATGATTTTGCGGCGGTTGTAAAACTCTCTTCGAGTTCTCTCCAGCCGACTGCCGACTTCCTCCGGACTGAGCGCGGGCAGCTCGTCCTCAGCCCTGCGCGGAAAGTCGCTTCCTGCCGCCGACTCTTCGTGCTGCGGGTCGGCCTCGGAGTCTCTGCGGTTCTCGGCAGCCCAGTTTTCTAGCTTGGCTTGATCATCGCTCTCATGAAGCGGACGGGTCGTGACGCTAGTTCCAGCGCAGCACGCCTCGTCTCCGGCAGCTCTGCTAACGGACACAGCATCCGCCATCGCTCCGTGTGGAAGTTTGGCTCGGAGTGCTGCGCTCGCGTCGAGCAGTTTAAACAATACACACGTGGGACAAACTCCGCCGCTGATTGGCTGACAGCGGAATGCGTTCCACTACAGCGTACGGGGCGGGGTTAACCGGTCACGTGGTCACTTTAAATCGATAACAAGCCAGGCTGTGAGGATTGTGAGGAAAGCTCCAGTCCAGATGATTAAAGATTATTAATACTACTAACAATAAAGCACATTATTAATCACCACGGGTAGACTAGAATACTTACTGTACTCACGTAGTACCCTGCTTAAAAAAACAATATATACGTCACAGAAATCCTAATGGTTTCCACTACAGACACAGCAGGGGGAAATAAGTATTGTTTCAGTAAATATATTTCTAATGAGGTTATTCACATGAGATTTTCACCAGACATCAGAATTAACTCAAGAAATCATAAACATAAAGAATTCACTACATTAAAGTCCATAAATGAAGTTGTGTGTAATAAAGAGTAATGACACGGGAAAAAAGTATTGAACACGCTAACTGAATTGTATTCAATACTTCGTGGAGACGCCTTTGTTTGTAATGACGGCTTCAAGACGCTTCCTGTACAAAGAAATTAATGTTCCGCAGTATTCAGGTGTGATTTTGGACCATTCTTCTAAACATATTGTCTAAACATATTTTCCTCTGAAACCAATGGAAAGGGCTCCATTCATCGTTCCTTCAAGTATATGAAGTCTGTCAGTACCATGTGATGAAAAACAGCCCCACACCATGATGCTTCCACCTCCACACTTCATTGCCTATTGTTTTCTCTGTGACGATGGCACCTGCTGCCTCCAAGTGTTTCTGGAGCTCTTTCCGATTGGTCCTTGGATTTTGGGATACTCTTCTGACTCCCTGGTCTCCTGTGCGTGGCCGGTTGATGACGGAGTGATGTTGCTTCCACTTGTGGATAATGACCCTGATGGAGCTTACTGGAAGATTCAGAAGTTTTGAAATACGTCTGTAGCCGATTCCATCAATATGTTTTGCAACAATAAGGTTGAGAAGGTCTTGGGAGAGCTCTCTGCTTTTACCCATCATGAGATGTTTCTTGTGTGACACCTTGGTAACGAAAAGCCTTTTTATAGACCATCAATTTACTAACCCAGCTGATATTAATTTGCACAAATAGGGGGTATAATTACTTATGGATTTCAGCTGGTTCCTCACCTTACCTTGCCTTGGAGAACTGCTCCCCCCGTCTTATTTCCCCCGCTGTACCATTACAAACAATTAGCTAACCAGTCAAATTCTATGAGGAATCCATATGCAGGGTCCAGCAGGATATTTTGATGCATTTATAGATTTACAGTTTTATTGAAATTTAATACTTGTACTCGATTACATTTCCAAGAAAATAAGTTTTAAGTGGATACTTCCACTTTTAACCGAGTAAGAAGAAAATCTGTATAAAACGATGTCCCGAAGTGTAATCAGGCTTGATTTGGCCTAATCTTGAATGAATTTTGAAGAGAAATGCATATCAATGGCTATATTTATTGGATAAGTACGATCGATGACTTCAGGCCACACCTGATAGTAAATAGTAACCTGAAATGGTATTTAAAAATAGTTCAAATATGATGCATATGGGGTTGAAGATACACGACTGGAAACAACTTAAAAGTTTTCAGTGGTTTGAAGCACACATTTTTAATAAAGCCATTGTTGGTGTGTACACCACAGCCCTGTATTCATCGATCCAGCCATTCACACACCCACCCACCTACAATTACATTCTCATTCATCAAAATGAATCTCTGAGCATTCTAGATAATGCTCGAGTCCTTTTAGTATATATATATATATATATATATATATATTTTTATAAAAAAAAAATTTTAAAAAAAGGAAAATAAATACATTCAAAGAAATATGCAGGGACAGTTTTAACATTTTTACAAGTTCCTAACTAGTAAGGTGCAGATTGACAAAACAGACTCAACTACAGCATTAATTAAGCCCTTTCAGAACTGACTTTGGTTTACATTTGCTAGTCATTTAATTTCTATTAAAACAAGGAAGAAAGAAAGAAAGAAAGGGGAAGGACAACAAAGTAATAAAAACAGAAGGAAAATGCCTTCTGTAAATACTGAATATGTTTATGACCGTGCAGTGAAATAATGAAACTCGAACTTGTAAAATTCCAACAACACATCTATTTACAAAACACTTAGTCAGACCAAGAAATAAAGTCCCACCACTGTATTTACGCTAGTTAATAAGTCTTTAACACAAACATAGCAACAAAGAGCACTTGAGGAGCAGAGTGGATCGATTCGTTACTGTAACAGTGAAGGAACATCTGTTTCGTAACCAATGCAGCCAACAGGGTCACATCAGCAGGAAGTGGTATATATTTGTAAAAGTGGTCAGTGATGGTTAATCTGAGCGAGCCGCACAGCAGGTTCCTCGTACGTACGCCGAATTTCCTCCAAAGACTCTGCCAGGGATTTGAATGTTGGACGCTGCGCCGGTGTGAAGTCCCAGCACTGCTCCATCAGCATGTACACCTAGATTTAGCGCAAGACGTGAAATGAGTACAGTGTTTGAGATGATCAGTACAGTGGGCTTCTGTGTTTGGAATGTTTCGACACTACCTCATGTGGACAGTCTCGAGGGCACGGCAGCCGCCGGTGTTTCTCCAAGAGGCTGATCAATTTCATCACGGTCATCTGACCTTGTACCATCCCCATCATCTCGACATATTTCTACAGCAAGTGCATCAAATTGTGAACAATTAGTACACTATTCAGTAGATATTATACACAAGCATAATATACAACAAATGCTCTCCACAAGTATGAAAAAATATATATTCATCGTATACACAATTATTATTATTAAAAACATGAAGAGACTGAAGTAGGGAATGGTTTCTGACCGCAGGTGGACTTTGACGATGGTCACAGCGGGTCAGAATCTCGTACAGTGTAACACCAAAAGACCAGACATCAGAAGAAAAGGAAAACTTGCTTTCTTTCAGACACTCTATGGCATACCTGAGAAGTAAGCAAAAGTACAACCATGATGAACGCACAATCAAGAAAAAGGTCAGTCACAGCTTTCCATAACCCACAAAACATCTCCATCTTTTATTCCTTCTGCTCATTCATTTATTTAGCGTTTCAGACAAGTACTAGTAGAGACGCTGGTTCGGTGCATCCTGACTAATTAGGATGCCATTAAATAGAGATAATCATTAGATAATCATTTTCGATCACCATTATATCAATCCTTTTGAACGAGTTGCCTTTAAGAATCCTGGTCGAGGTTTAAAGAAGAACCCTGAACAACTTGTGTATTAATGTGAATTTGCATGTGATCCTCAGTGGCATCTCTAATGAATTTCTCTCTGGTCTAGTTTTACTTTGGCTACTGGTTTCCAACATTACCCACAACACAAATTGGAAACCTCAGGCTTGCACATATGATATGATACGATTTCGTTTTTTTTTATAGACATCGTTTATATACAGTTTTTGGCTGTGTCATGTACATAGTTCTGAAAGTGTAAACACCCCGTTTCTCACCACAAGGATTCATGCCTGGTTCAGCATAATGCCTTTACCTCATTTGACTGATGTGTTTATCCAAAGCGACTTAAAACTGGGACAGAATACAGCTGAGCAGTCGAAGCTTAAGGACCTGGTGCTGGGTGCAGCGCTGGTATTTGAACTCACATCCTTTATTTGGCTCAGTAGCCCAGTGCCTTAAACACGGAGCTACCACTACACTAATATGCATGCAGGTTCCCTATCCAGAAGATTTTTCAATTCCACGGAATATCAGTTGTGTGACGCATAATTCACACTTTAGCTGGCAAAATCACAGACATCTCTCTGCTGGCCACCACCACCTAGTGGTCAAACAGTTAGGGTTCCAAAGCTCCAAAACTTTCATGCTAATACCACCGTCAATAGAAGAGGGGTTAAGGGGTTAAGGCGCTGGGTTACTGATCGGAAGGTCGGGGGTTTAAGCCCAAGCACTGCCAAGCTGCCACTGTTGGGCCCTTAAGCAAGACACTCTGATCCCAACTTCCTAACATGCTCAGGAATGCTTAGGGTATGCAAGGAAAAGAATTTCACTGTGCTGTAATGTATATGTGACCAATAAAGATCGCTAACTAGCTGAGCCGGGTATCTGCCGTAACTTAGCGGACACTTTTCTGGAACTTGGAGTTGAAGGTTTGCTGTCTGTAGTACTTCTACTTTGGATTTTTCATCACTATGACGCTGGAAAATGGTGAGTGAGAACAGAAGGTCTTGCTCTTTTGTTCTTGGGCACTATTAGCGGAACCAGATCATGATCCATTACGCTTGGGAAAGTTGACCGTTTTTCAGCTAATAATGTCCGCCTGCAGATAAACTCCTCACAGGAAAAACAAAAATACATGCAACAAACATCACAAACATTTCAATAGGAAACATATCTAATGTGTCTGGGAGTGATGTTTTCCTTTCAGACATACAGAATCCATGACCCTCTATCCGCCACTCAAACTAACCAGAAAACAGGGCTGTCTCCATCCTCCCGGACCCGGTAATACGCTTCGCCCTCAGGAATGTACTTTGTCAAGCCAAAGTCCCCGATCTTCACCACGCCCTCATTCTCCACCAGAACATTGCGGGCAGCCAAATCCCGATGGATGTATCTTTTCGAGTGCAGGTAATCCATCCCCTATTGAGAAAGAAGCACCACCCTTTAAAGTTCACTGTACTGTCGGAACTTTCCGGGGAAATTATCTTCTATTATTTCATTTTCTCAACGAACCAGTGAACGTGCGCGAAACGTGTTTGTTTACCTGGCAGACCTGTTGGGCAAAGAGCAGACTCTGTGTGAATCCCAGACGGTGTTTGGGCAGGTACTCTCGAAGGCTGCCCAGTGGAAGGTACTCCATGATTAGCTGGACCACCTGGCCACCTGAAATGTCAAGATTGGCCAAAAGAACAAATCGTCCAGGAGAGTGAGATTGATCTGTATTCTTCAAACAACGATATTGTGAATGGTATCATACGACGAGTACAGTCCATTTGATGGGAGACGTACGAGGTGGAGAGCCGAAGAACTCACCCAGTTCAGTGCAACAGCCTTTATACTTGACAATGTTGTTATGGTAGAGTGATTTGAGGATTTCAATCTCCTTCATCCAACACTCATGGAGGAGACTGCCTCCCTCCTGCTTGACTGTCTTCACTGCCACATACTCTCCAGTGCCATCGTTAGCAGGGTCATACACATAGAGCATCACTTTCCCAAAATGGCCCTGAAGAAAGAAAATACACTGAATAGCAAAGCCATGATCTTTAACACAACCTCAGACAGGAGCAAACGAACCTCTCCAAGGTCCCGGATCTTCTTCAGGTGCCGCTTAAGGAAAATACTGGGATCTCTATCTGGAAGTGCCTCGCAGTCAGAAGAAATGTCTGGGTCTGTAATTAATAAGCAAAACCATTATTGTTTCCGGGTGAAAGAACGGCAGGTCATATTGAAATGAACATGAACTGAATTCGGTCGCAGAGTGGCCTAAAACTATCCACCGGAAAAGATTATAACATGCTAAGAGAAAAGACAAAGAGAGCCCACTCTTTATCTGTATTTCCGTCAGCTCCCGTAGAATGGTCCTGAACGATGGCCTTGCTGCGGGGTCATAGGTCAGACACATGCTGATGAAGCTGGCCAGCTCCTGAGCTGAGGGGACTGCCAGGCGGCTCTGGGTCTCATAGAACCGCTCTTTCTGTCGTTCAAGAATGGTTTATAGTCAGCAACGTTTTCTATACTGTTACATATAGGAAGTGGATGGCACATGAGCCAGGCTTACGGGTGTACCTCAGGCAAAGTGCTGCCGCTCATGGCCAGATCTCCGTTGTTGCAGATTTCCAGCAGCGTGGCCCCAAAGCTCCACTTATCTGCGGCACTGCCCATTACAGATCCGCTGAGCACACACTCTGGGGCGATCCAGGGAATGCGCTCCACTCGTTCTACAAGTGGAACACACAGGAGGAATAAAAACAAAATCGACACTAAATCATCAAATAGACCAGATGCCTTCCGTTTCACTGTGACCTTCTTAAAAGGTAAAGCACCGGAGGAAGCGAACACAACCACCAGGAAGTGGTTAGCATTAGAGGCTTCCTGTTCCAACATTGACTACCAAAAGTCATTCCGATGAAAGAAACAGCTGAGAGACGGTTCTCAAAAGAGAAGCTGCGTGGTCAAAGTGCGAACTCGAACGTTCTCAGGGAGGACGAAACATCTCAGTTGACCAGATTTATTTACTGCTGTGAGTCTGGAATGGTTGGGGCTTTATTAAATAGTCAGCTGATGGGTTTTAAATTTTTTTTTGATTTCTTACTAGTTCAAATCGCGTGGAAAATATGCATAGCATGATAAACGATCTTCTAAATACCGACACGGTCATAAAGCAGCTTTAGAGAAATCAGGATGTAGGTTTATATTTACATATCTAATGAGCAAACCACAGGTGACAGTGGGAAGGTAAAACTTCCTGAAACGACATTAGGACATGACCTCAGACCAGACTCGAAAGGGAAGCCCCATCCTCTTCTAGTTGCCACCGAATAGTGTGACTGTAAATCATCTTACAGGATTACTCTATGCCGTAAAGTCAATTCTGCTTAAAAGGATGTTCAGAATGAGCATCATAATCTTTGTGACAACCGCAGCAGTGTGATGTCCGGTACCTCCGCGTGAGAGTGCAGTAAGACCTATGCCCGGGTCACTCAGCTTCACAAACGGAAACGTGCCCTCCTCTAGGCCCTTGCGAGCAACCAGGATATTCTTTGCACAGACATTCCCATGAACCAGGCGTTTCGTTTCCTAAAGGCAAAAACATTGTTGTTGTGTCAATGAAATGTACTGTAAATGATGGTTTAGAGGTTATCTCTAATATCATTTTATATATGTCAAAACTAACATCGCGATCAGTTTTCATGAATTGTTTCACGCTTACAAGATAACAGAGTGCACTGGCCAGCTGTTTCGCAACCGTAAACTTCCACTGAGGTGTGACACGAGATTTCTCTTTGTGCAGGAAGACATCTAAGGGACCAAACTCGACAAATTCCTCCACCATAATGTCTGTTAAGACACACACACACACACACACACACACACACACACAAAAAGTGATAATATACAATAATTAACATTAAAAGGTGTAACAGACTGAAAGTCTGAAAGTTAGAGAACTGCGAGAACGAAGCAGGTGCGTAGAACTTTAAGTACCGTAATTTCCGGACTATAAGCCGCTACTTTTTTCACACGCTTTGAACACTGCGGCTTAAACAATGATGCGGCTAATTTATGGATTTTTACGGGATAACGAGTTTCATGCCGCCAAAACATTTAGCCTCGTCACATCGGACCAATGAAATGACCCAACAGGTCACTGTGGAACAATGAAACTGTTCGAGTTAAATCTAACGCGCTCACACTACATTCTTCAGATCGGTCGTTTTGCGCTTCATGCACACCCCCTCATCAGGAAAACACACAGACATGCAGATTGGTGACGTCATGTCTCTGCCCCTTCTTGTCATGTGTTGTCGAGTCACGTGTGTTTTGGTATTGCCCGCAGCTGTTAGCAGTTTGGCTGGTGTGTATATATACACCGGGAGCCATGACACACAACGCGGGTAATTAGATATAGAGTTAGAATTAGATGGAGAATATAGTTAGAGTCTTTGTTCATGCCATGTGTCTTAGTTCTTGTTCATGTTTCCTAAAAGCCATGTCTGAGTTCATGTCAAGGCTAGTTAGCTTATAGCATAGCTTATAGCTTAGCCTGTAGCCTAGTAGCTTATAGCATAGCTTATAGCTTAGCCTGTAGCGTAGTAGCTTATAGCTTAGCTTATAGCCTAGTAGCAGATAGTATAGCGTAGAGTTGTATAGACTTAGTTTAGAATATAGATGTAGAAGTGGTTTATAGAGTATAGATATAGAGTCTTTATTTCAGGTCATAGTTAATGTTTAGGTTAGTTGGTTTAGTTAGCTTAGTTCATTGAGTTGGTCATGGTTCTTGTTTCTCTTGAGTCTGCTCTCCTCTGTTTCAATAAAAGCTCTCGTCCTAACTGCACTTACATCCGTCCTGCTTCGTTTACGTCACGAATCGTGACAGTTACAACGTGGACACCTGCGGCTTATAGACAAGTGCGGCCTATATATGTACAAAATTGTTTTTCTTCTTAAAATTAGCGGGTGCGGCTTATATTCAGGTGCGCTCAATAGTCCGAGAATTACGGTACACTCTGAAGATTGTTAGGGCAAAAGAGGAAATCCCAAAAGAGCACACCACTCACTCTCAGATCCCTTGACTGAAACGCCATGCACGAAAACCAGGTGACAGTGAGACACCTGGCTCATGAAGCTAGCGGTCTCAAAGAACGCCTGCAAAACAGAAGTCAACAGGACAAGTGATCTATTACGTAGACGCATAGGATGCTGGGTCAAATGACCATGCTTTCCTGCTAAATCAAGGGCTGCTGATGAAACAGCTTCTCTCACCAGTGCTATGTCCTTGTGGCTCTGATCCAGGATCTTCAGAACCACACGAATGCCTTTTCCATTGATATGATTATTGTTCGATTCGTCCTCATCATCCTCCACTCCGCTCTGCACCATCAAGCGACCCGAGTATATGTTGGTCCTAGTGCCACGGCCTAAGTGCTGCTCCTGGAGATTAAAATCGACTAAATAAATAACAACGAAAGTGACGGCGTGACACGATGAAATGTAGCACAGTAACAACAGCGTTTGAATCGACGTTGAGGTGAAACTGACCTGTATTAACTCTTTGTCTTTAATCTGATGGAATCTCAGTTGGCACAGGTTGCGGGTTTCAGAAAGAGGCTTGGTATTGCCGTTTAAGCCCTGTCTCTTTACTATCAGGTTCGACAGCTCTGTGAACACGCAAGTGTGACCAAGGTCATGGAGAAGGAGAAGAAGAAGAACAAGCATGGTTATTCTTGAGGCGATGTCTGATGCTTTCTTAGTTGGACATGTTTGCTTTATCTGGATCCTACTCTAGTGCTTCCCACACACGGCTGATACTTTGGTGTGATGCCCGGGAATATTGACGCCCACCCAAGTATATTCTGTCCCATTAAAAATGCATTTTATTTTATTTATCCGTGTTTTCAACAGAAACATTCCTTGTTTGTAATTTGGCAGTGCCATGAACACAGCTCAGGGTTCGGGAGCAGAGTGGCAGACAAAAAAAAAAAAAAAAAGCCAGACAGAGCTGGGAAAACGTTCTCCTTTTCTAATAACGCTTTAATTACCCCAGGGGTTTGATTGCTACTTCGTAACATCCAATTGTAAAGAAGTCAACAAGGCGTAAAGTCTTGGTACAGCTACAGTTGGCCAGAGGAGCTGTGAATATTAGTGCGTTCCCACTTTCTGCACACATGATGATAGCCCGTTCTCCACATCATAATCATTTTAATAATCCGTGTTCAGGCAATGCATCGTCAACAGGTAGAAAACAACCAATCGGTGAAGAGAATTCAAATCAATATCAGTTTTCATTTGCATACCCTTTCTGCTGCATCACACCGAAAGGAAGTGACTGAAACGGTCGCTAGTGAAACCGACACGGAGTCTGAGTATAACTCTGTGTGTACTGGTCATATAAATCATACCTGAAATATCTGTAAACATACAGTGGTGCTTTCATTTATTCTCTATATATCTGCATGAATATGACCTGAAAACATCATCAGAAGTCCTAAAGGTAGATAAAGAGCACTCAATTAAACAAAAGAGATGAAAAATATTACACTTGGTCATTTATTTATTGGGAAAAATGATCCAATATTACATATCTGTGAGTAAACGTATGTGAAACTCTAGGATGAAGGTGAAATTAGAGTCAGGTGATTTCGATCAATGAGATCACAATCAGGTGTGAGGGAGTGAGCGTCCTGTTTTATTTAAAGAACAGGGATCTATCAGAGTCTGATCTTTACAACATGTTCGTGGAAGTTTACCATGGCACAAACAAATATTTCTGAGGACTTCAGAAAAAGAGTTGGAAAAAGGTTACAAAACCATCTCTAGAGAGTTTGGACTTCACCAATCTACAGTCAGACAGATTGTGTACAAATGGAGGAAATTCTAGACCATTGTTCCCCTCCCCAGGAGTGGAGACCAACCAAGATCCCTCCAAGAGCAAGATGTGTAATAGTCCATGGGGTCACAAAGGAACCAGGGTAACTTCTTAGCAACTGAAGGCCTCTCTCACATTGGCTCATGTTAATGTTCATGAGTCCACCATCAGGAGAACACTGAACAACAACACGGCACTCGAGCATAAGAACCTTATCCTATCTGTGAAACATGGTGGTGGTAGTATTGGGTGTTTTGGGGGGGGTGGGGGGGGGGAGGTGAAAAATGCCTGTTTCTCTTAATCTCATTAAATAACTAGAAGTGGTACAGTAATAAACGAACACCGCAGGAGAATAAAGTCACCCCCAGTGGTGAAGTTGTGGTCAACTCATTTTGGACCAAAATGCCAAAGATACAACCTCATGATACCGAGGTCAGGAAACATGTTCACCGAGTTGAATATCGAGCAGGTGAGATTCTCACGCAGAAGAAGAAGAATTCTGTGCAGCTACTTTGGTTTTGTGTATTTGAACGGTACCTCAGTCCTACTCAGAACCGCTAATATGATACGTCGGTAGTCCAGAACGCTCCAGCGCACTAAGTATGCGCCCTCATCCACATGTTCCTTCTTCAGCTTCTGCAGCACAAACTCATCACTGATAGGAAAGTGAATAAACAACAATTCAGCACCACATGTTGAGCAACCGAGCACGTAGTAAAACGTAAAAGTTAGACACCTACAGTATTGGACCGTGAAGACCGTTGGCCTCACTAAGGACCACTCTGGGAGGTGCCACCTCGTGGCAGAGGTACTGGTGAGCGTCTGCTGTCAGGCGGAAGTACCCATCAAGCAAGGACACCAGAGAGCGCGCCTCAAGAGCGGACTTCAAGCGCAAGTCCTGTATTACAACAGTTACAATTACGTCTGACCAGGCATATACCGTACGCCGCTTCGCAAGAAAACCGATTACATCACTTTCAAAGCGAAACAAGAAGTGTAATTCCAAAGAAGTAGTCCAAACCAGGAACCTGTACATGTAAAATGCACACGACGTAACATGCTAAACAATGCAAAACAGTTTCTTGTTCAAACAAAACACAGAACAGCACCAGTGTAATGTTCGGGGTCTCACCATTGCAAAGCTGTCTTGCTGGCTGATGCAGACGTTTGCTCCTGTTATGGCAACGTGGGAGATTTCAGGGAAGTCGCAGAACACATTCCAGGAAAATTCTTCCGTGTTATTTTCCTGCTGCATGACGTCATGCTTCTCCCGCTTCTTC